>WOGO01005051.1:0-12756 GCA_015342085.1 Leptinotarsa defecta | reverse complement strand
GTTTCAGGGATTTCAAATCATTTTATATAGTAGACAATGGAAGTCCGAACTAGTGAAATTCATATGCTCTGCAGTTTCATTGTTAATGAGATAGTCGGATAGTCAAGATGTCAAGGCTGTATGAGTAGCAAACCTTCTATATTTCAAGGGTTATTATCAAAGTGCACTAAGTTTGATCCGTTGAAACATGTGCACATCCATAATTTTCGAAATTTTACTGAGTAAATGACTAACATCTATAATAATATGTTAAACTCCCGAGATCGTGAATTGAGGTATTCCATCTCAAATCTTAATTCATGTGATTTGCATTATGCGATTATACACATTTTCATCGACTAAACTTGGTGTACAAGATTATTTTCTCAAGTAAAAAAAAACAAAGTGCAACTTGTAGGATTTGTGTGAAATATGAGCAATGACTTTCATTTCAATCGGTTAAACATAAATGAATAATATAATAGAAAACATTTTGGTAAGCACTGGTTTTTACATGAAGCAAACCCAGCAAAGAATTACAGGTAAATACAGAACAGATGTGTACATTCGGGCCAACAGTAGCGCACCTTTCACATTAAAATATATGAAATATTACCCTCATCCCGAATGGACAAGGTGCTATTTTCGAAAATCACACTTCAAAATATCGACGATTATCATTAGGTACCGGAGGAATCAGAAATTGATGTATAGTGAAAAATATATGCTTTAGATAGATACTTTACCAAGAAAGTGCAGTCTGTTTCAATCAAAAAAGAATGAAACAATATAATTGTATCTAGTAGGTACTAGAGAAAATTTCTGCAACTGTGATGAACATCAAGTAATGAAAAATACTAGTAACAATTAGAGAGAATAAAATGCAGGCTGGTACTAGTACTATACTACATGGGCTGAGAAGTCTCGGGCGTAACACATAGATGGCGCTAGTATTATTGCATTCACCGCTTTTTCAGTTAGTACTAAACTTCAAAAGGAAGCTGTCGAAATTTCATGATATTATACTCATAAGTTATTGTGCTAAGAGTGATACTACTTCTGTTATTTTCAAAATAATGGATCAAAAGCAATTTCGGAGAACTTTATACAGGCGTAGGAAAGGTAAACTTTTGTTCATCCCGGTAAGTTGCTGCGCCAATTCAATATATTTTTCTCAAGAAAAGTGTTCTATGTATCAGTAACAACTGGTCGTGTTTAATATTTTGCCCTAAAAAAAAGATCTTAGAGTTCTCTAGAGCCTGTCTTCAGCAATAAAAATCAGCTACATTTCACAATTCTCTGAAAAATTTTCTTAGTACAAAGAATTCTCAGATATCAGTTTGTTGCCATTCTGCCACTTACTATAGATCTTTCTTCAGCATGTGGAACAAGAATAAAAAATCACAGAGAAGGCAAATCAATTTCAATATAATTGTAACTACAAACATTTCTTTCAATGGTTTGAATATTATTGAGAAGGAAATAATTTAAATATCAACACAACTATTTTTTCTTCATTACGTTGACAAACTATCCATTATTCAGATACATATAAAAAGACGATTCCAGAACTGAAAAAAATATTTTCCCGCAAAACGAAGAACTACTAAAATCGCAAGACTATTTTGTTAGTTCTCTAGAAATCTGAACTATTGTAAAATTTTTATTGTACAGGATCTCGAAATAGTAATAATGTTTTTATTGTAGTTTTATTCAATGGAATACCAGTACAAATATCGAACCGTTATCGCAACAGACAAAAAATACATTAGTAAAACTTTAGATTTCTTTGATTCAGAAACCTACGATATTCTGAAAGATAATCCTACAACTCTGTACCAGATAGGCCTAAAGGAAGTCAATAGAGACGGCTATGGATGGAAGTTTCAAACTCAGGACGGTGATCATGAACCACAACCACCCAAACTCTATTCCCTCATTAAATTAGATGAAACCAATTTTTCAATTAGATCTATGGCATCCATAACTCTCCCAGATCACGATGAATTTATATCGTTTGATATCCAAAATGTATTTCCCAGTATCTCGACAATTAAAACACATAATCTGGCCGAGCACATCTTATACAGAAACCATGTTAATCATGATGCAAGAAATTCTGGAATGGTCATGCATAATTCTTCGACACACCCCTATTAGCAAAAAGTGGCAGCATTCAGTAGTATCCTTCATATACTGTTAATCCACTGTCAGTGATTTTCAGTCAAACAAATTGTTGTTAACAACGGTAACAAGTTAGATACTATTGAATCCATTTTCTTAAAAAAAACTAAGTATACAATCAATTTACCTACCAGATTTATTCCACTTCAGGAAACAACAAGAATCGTCATAGAACATAGAACAACTTGAGTTTTGGATAGATCATGAGTATATAAGTATATATGAGTATGATGGTTCTTGCCCAAAACTTTATATCGGCCAAACGGGAAGGACCTTTTCCCGAAGAATAAAGGATCATGAGAATAGTTTTTTGAATGTGATGACCCGTTCCACATTTACAAACCATCTTTTGGCAGAGGAGCATACGTTCAAACACGAATATGATGTATTACATTTTGAGGAAAAAGGTAAGAAAATCAGCCTTTTGGAATGCTCAGAAATTGATAGAACTGAGACTCCAGAAAACTTACTTAATGACCAAGTAGAATTGAATTATTCGCCTCTGTTGAATCTGGTTTTCAATGTGGAAATTGGTAATCAGTTTATTGCATGCTCATTTAATGAGTTGGTAAAATTTCTTTGCTGATATTTAAATTTGTGATTAGTTTATACCTGACTATTATATTATTGGAGTGTTATTCCAACACCAATCCGTTATTTCAACACCTCGACACGTGTTTCGATCACCAATTGATCGTTAACTTTTCAAATAGTTCATATTGGTCAATATTTTTCATTAATTAGATGTAAGGTATATGATTCAAATTGATACATTATATGATTAGGAAGATTTCAGTAAAGTGTTACAAGTATTGCGAGGTCAAGTCGAAGAACAGTTTATTTTTATTGTCTTTATGAATATAAACTGAACTTTTTCCCTGTAATAAAAATGTTATTGTATAAAGTTTACTATTAACTTATTATTGAAGATAATAAAGACGAATTATTATTATTATTATTATTATCATTATTATTATTAGTGCTCCAAGTTTATTCGCTTAAAATGTGTGCAAATCAAACATTTTCGAAATTTTGCTAAGACGTTCGAAGCGGGATTTTATCTTAAATTATTATAAAGGAAAACGTTCGTTTGAAGCAAAATTTTTTTGTCAGCAGTTCATAATGATAGAACCAATTTTATTTCAGCAAATATAATATAAAACATGATAATTAGTAGTTTCTTCTATAATTTTCTAAGTTTTTTCATTTACTGAAGTTGATAAAAAATATATTTTTTAAAACGGTCAAAAAACTTGACATTTCTGCATCTACATAAATGTTTACTTGTTTTCACTGTGAAAAAAGTAGTTTTTTCAGGAAATTCGTCATATGTTTTCTCTAATATTAAATTGGATTTGGTCGGTTACATATTAGAATACGACTTTACTGAAAACATTAAATAATATTTTCAAGACAACAGTCGTTTTAAAAGCGATAACTTGTCGGATTAAAAAACCACGTCAAGATGTATTGGAAGTATTTATTTTCAATATATTTCAAACGATGTTCACATTCACGTTTTACAAAAAATTTTTTACATCTTGTATAAAATTCGTTTTCTTATGGCACATGTGCCATTAAAAAAGGTCCAAAAAAGGTGCAATGAATAAAAATATAAATATAAACTCCCTTACGATGAAAATTATCAATTTTAGCCAAGCACAATGTACATAAATAGATTTCCAATATTTTTATTTACTAAATTTCGTATAAGTGAAAGTGCCTAAACTCTTTCAGTAGATATAGGTCCAGATGAAATAAAAATTACCTATTTCAGTTAAGCTAAATGGTAATTAAAACATAATTGAGAATAAACTTTATAATTACATGACATTCTTGGTTGAAGAGTGATTGGATGACAGTAACTTTTGTAATGATTGTATATATTCATTATTATAATCTTAGTTTTTGTCATACGGATTGTACTCGTACATTTTGTATAGATTTCAGAGAAATCTCTGAGTATCATTTTTGAAAAAGTGTTGCTTGGCAACACATTACGGTATTAGGTACCACAATGTTCTATTTTCCGGACACAAATAAGTAAAGGATGACTTGATTTACTGGACAGAATGAAATAAATGATCTGTACGTGTCAGAAATATTGCTGTTAACACTTGGCATAAAGACCGATTTATTTATGTTCATTTGAATCGGTTGAGAATAGTTGTTCCACGAAAAATATTTTTATCAAACTGACAAAGGAGCCGAAAAAAACATCAAACAGTGCTTTACGTCAGACTTTAGAAGATAAAGTCAGTTGTCATCAGAGTATTGACATTAAACCCCAAATCAAGCAGTGTCATTTATATATGACCTTTCGATAAAACATTGTTTGATATAGGTAAGTTTTCATTTTCAAATAATTCGATGACGTTTCTTCATCGTTATCGTGTTTAAATTGGATCTGCTTCGGTTTGCTGTAGCGTCTGGAGAAGATAGGGAGAAAGCCATATTGGGGATGGCACTTATAAATAGATAATTCTCTCTCTAAATATAGATAAGCGCGAGGGTAGGCAAGTGTGCGACGAGATAACCTTCTTGAGGACTCGCGGTGGATGGATATCGGTGTTCGATATTGTTTATTTTGGTGAATCACTAATGTCTTTACCACAGGGTGTTTACTAAAAAAAACTCTAAACACAACTGATATTTTTGTATTTTTAAAAACGAGAAAAAAAATTACCTGAAAAAATGGTACACACACAACAATAGTTCATAAATATCTATAACGGTATCTTCTAGATATATTTTCACTTTTATTAGCTTCACCTGTATGTATGTACGTTTGTTTGTTTGTAACTTTCAAGCTCGGGATCTGTATTTGACAGAATTATCGACATCGACCGATCTATTCGCGGGCAGATGGCGCTGTAAGTAACTTCCTTGATATAATTCGAACTCACTTTACATGTATTTCTTCATTTGAAAAAAGTATTTTTTGTTTATTAACACGCGCGCCTGCTGCCTTATTTGTAACACTAGTTTGCGCGCCTGCTGCCTTGGGCTTGATAGCTGATTTTCAGGCTCCCTCTCCGGAATCGGAAAATATCAATGGTCATTTTTCTAAACAATATACGGCTGATTAATCCCAAAGTTTAGATCAAATAACTTGAGGATAAAAAGACTAAAAAACAGGGTTTTGAAGAACATCGAACTGATAAGCTTAAAACAATAACGAACGAAAAATAATAATATTATTGTGAAAAAAGCGTGGGCGCTTTGTGCTATTTTTTTTATATTAAGCACCCGTGGCTTTTTTTACAAAAATACTAGTATTTTTCGTTCGTTATTGTTTTAAGCTTATTAAAAAAATATTTTTAACTTTTAAATTCGATGTTCTTTAAAAGCGTGTTTTTTAGTTTTTTGAACTATATTCATTTCAATATTGTTTTAATTCTTCAAGTATTATGAGTAACGAAATCTGGGATCTTCTTTGATTAAATAAGTTACATAAATTTAAGTTAAAATGAGTTGAGAGTTATTTTTATATCAAATATTCATTTCAAAGAGAGATTTTTTTGTGATAGAAATGATTGATATACATTTTTCTAATTCCTATATCACTTGCGACATATTACTTTACAAAGAATTCAACCGTTCAGAAAATTGTAAAAAAAACTTGGTTTCTATGAATTTCCCAGCGTAATTTGTAATTTTGCCTTCAAAATCCAAAACGTTTATTCTCCACTTTTTATATATAATATGTATCGTTGTTGTCTTCAGTATTTACATTGAAATGGATATATTTTTAGGAGAGAGCGCACTAAATTATACAAAAATCCTTTCCTCTATTCAGTTTGTATTCCAAATATTCTTTATGAAATTGAATCAGATATCATTCAAAGAATTGCTATACAATATAGTAAATGGAAGAGGTGTTTAGGGCGAGAAATAAAAAAAATATTTTTTCTCGTCTTGATGAAAATCTGTAATAAAAGTGTAGTGAAAAATGTATTGCGGGTTTGTAAACTGTTTGTTTGAAAATCCTTCGATAATTATTTCAAATGAATCCAAATCAATAAAAAATATACCCACAAAACCAATAAATAGAGAATTATAAAATTCGCCTAGAAACATTCTTCGTAAAATGAACTGAAAAATAACTTCAATTATCAACTTGTATGAAAAGTAATTTTCATATTCAGCTTGATTTTGAAAACGTTTCAAACAGCTATTTCCCTCTTCTTTTCCACGCTTTATATTAGCTTCACCTGTATGTGTGTATATTTGTTTATTTGTAACTCTCAAGCTCGGGATCTGTATCTGACAGAATTATCGACATTATTGTTTGATCTATTCGCGGGCAGATGGCGCTGAACGTAATTAAAAATATCAATGGTCATTTTTGTAAACAATTTACGGCTGATTGATCCCAAAGTTCAGATAAAATAAATACAGTTTAAAAAAACTAAAAAAATGCTTTTATAGCATACGTTACTAAAAGATGAGAAATAAATAAAGTTTAAAAAATTAAAAAACACGATTTTAAAGAACATCGTACCAAAAAGTTGATTTTTTTTAAATAAGCTCAAAACAATAACGAACAAAAAATACTAATATTATTGTGAAAAAAGCGTAGGTGCTTTGTGCGATATTTTTTGTATATCAAGCGCCCGTTGCTTTTTTCATAATAATACTAGTATTTTTCGTTCGTTATTGTTTTAAGCTCATTTTTTGTGTGTGTGTGGTTTGAATTTTTTTGGCTTTGGAAGAACCAATTGGCCAGACTGTTTAAAAAAAACTATTTGAAAGTAACATTGAGTAGTAGCTCAAACATAGATTGTTTTCCCTCGTTTTTTGCTTTTTGAATTTTCATTTCTGTTTATTTTGTGTTTCTTTTTTCTTTTTTTTTTTGTTTTATGCATTTTCGTTCCATTAATTTATTTATTTTTTTGTTATTTTTTTATGGTTTCATATAGATTTTTTTCCTTTTTCAATTCATTTGTACATAATATGATTCAATTTCCATTTACATTTAGTATATTGTTAATAGTACTATAACTATATTTACAATCAGTCATTCATACTTTAATTTTGCATCTTATTAGATGATTGTATAATAATTTGTGTATATTTCTGTTGTTTAAGACTAACATACAATTTAAGTTTATTGGAAAAGAGATATTATAAAATTTCAATTCAGAGTAAAAATTATTTATACTGTGGATGTGGAGCGAACACTCCAACATGATGTGATTGAGATCGCCATAACGTCCACATGAGCATAGAGGATTATCTGGTAATCCAATTTGAAAAACATTAGGTCGATGTTCTTTAAAAGCGTGTTTTATAGTTTTTTAAACAATACTTATTTAAAACCTAATACCTGGATAGAATTTGAAGATGTATTTTTTGAGCTGGATAAATTTGGTTTTCAGTCTCCGAAAGTTTAAACTCCAGAGAAAACAGGAATTGAAAATATTTATTTCAATGTATCTAAAAATATTATGCATATTTCCTCATATCAAATGGAATGAATCATGTCTGGAGGTATCACAAAATTTTTTAATATTTTATTCAATGTTGCAAAGTATATCTAAGTTCTAGCATTTTAATTTTTCTAACGACGATGAGTCGTATTTAAATCCAAGTGTATTACTTCAAAATAGTACACTCCAATTTTTCATTGTTTTTTATTATTAAAAGAAAGACTCTTTTTGTGGATGAACTCATATAGTGAATAGTGAAAATACCCCAAAAAAGGTTATTTTTCATTATTATTCACAGTTGCAATACATATCAATTTGAAATCTAAAAAAGTTTATATCAGTGCAATTTCTTGTACTCGTGAAATCTTTCCCTGAAGTAACTGTATAATTTTTTATTTCCTCTGAAAGGAAGTAAAACATTGAAAGGTGCGATATCGGTGTAAATGCCGTCCGAGAATAAACTTCTATTATTTGTTCTTAATAGACAGATGTATTGATTCCTGGCAGCTGTTCAAGGAATCCATAGGTGAAACGTAAACTCGGGAACATAGCTCCCTTTCAATTCGAATCGATTCTTGCTAGAAGCCATTACAGGTGTCTATTTACACAATATTGTTACAGAGAATTTTGTTATTTCTTTTTCGTATCGTGACACCTGAATTTTCAGACGGCGTTCTGTTGCAATTCCCGAAAACGTCGCATTAAACAATTTTGTTTTGTCGAATGTAATAACACACCACCTCACCATTTTATCGTTATTTTTTTATTTTTAACGAGAACTTTGTTATTAAGCAATACCATGAGAGCAAGAAGCATGGTAAAACAAAAAGTCCGTAGGTCGACTAGTTTGTGTCTATTGCTGGTTGTTAGACTAGTTTTGCTCAAAAGTAGCATAGTTTGAGTTTGAATAAAACGGACATTTATCTGAGAAAATTTTCAGGGCGAATGGTAATTCGTAAAGATTATTTCATGAAATATTCTCAGCTGAATGCATTGATGTGAGACCATACAATGAAAAATTTCAACATAATAATTTGTTTGAAAGTACAATTATTGAAGACACAATGTTCAAATACATAAAAAAGTTAGGTTAAATTAGGTCCAAAGTGAGTGGGTCTATTTGACTCTCCACCGCAACCCGCAAGAGTTTTTTGTGGCTCACACCTATTCACACTCGGCCAAATAAACCCAGCTTCTTAACGAAGCTGATTACTTTGTATGGTGAGATGAAATTTTATTTTCAATTAGGAACTCGCCTAAACAGTCAAATACTAATAAGTACTGTGCATTTGTTATAATATAATGGGTTTAGGATTTTTCAAATTGTCAGTACAACTATCTATAATGTCCTTTGTGCATAAACACTAATCTAATCGAACCCCAAAATTCTTTCACTGTTGATTTGCTTTTGGGAGACCGGTTTTTTGCTCCGCAATTTTTTGATGAAAATGAGTGTTGATGGAGTTGCATAAATGAGCATATGATTCTCATTTCATAGAAATTTTAAAAATTTGACTTGCACATAAAGTTAGTTGTTGAACTTTTGACGCCATACAAATGAAGTACGAGTATATATAGATTTGATGAGTATGTGCCAAAAGATCGTTGATCTGTAGGTTAGGTCCAAAGTGAGTGGGTCTATTCGACCCTCCGCCGCGACCCGCAAGGGTTTATTGTGGCTCACACCTATTCACACTCGGCCAAATAAACCCAGCTTCTTAACGAAGTCGATTAGTTTGTATGATGAGTGGTCTTTCAGGTCAGATGGTAAGAGTACAGCTCTGCCGAACTCCAAAAACCTGATTCGGTCCCCAGAGGGCAGGTACAAAGTATATGCTCTACTGTTTCATCATTTTCCAAACAGAAGCGACACACATTGTCTTTCGACAGTCCGAGTCTCTGTATATAATGATTCAAATGACAGTGGTTCATCCCTACTGTAGTCCAACAACTGTTTGGTATCAAGCTTTGAAGGGTGAATAAACGCCTTAGAGTGAGCCAATCCTGAAAGATTCTGCCAGAAGTTCATGAATCTTTTTGCTATCCAGGTGTTCAATTTTTGTTTGGTAAAGACCAAAGCGATGACAATGACAGGTTCTGGACCGATGAAGCTGCTTGTAGCACCCTTCTTTGCAAGGGAGTCAGCAGCTTCATTCCCTTACAAGCCAGTATGGCCAGGAATCCAAACCAGAGACAATGTGTTAAGTCTTCCTATCGAGGAGAGTCATTTTTAGTCGTTGCTCGGTAGGAACCAACGTCGCTTGAGTGTCCGAGAATATTTTTATTGACTTGTGTATGAAGTTGGATTCTTCCAATTTCTCCGCATAAACAATCCAATAGCGTAAATTTCCGTTTGAAATACAGTCGCATAGGTTCCTAGGCAGGTTGATATCTCTGTCCTGGGTCTGCGATTGAAAATACATATACCGGAACCGGTGTTTTTGATCTATCTATGAACCAACAACTATCTGCTCTTCTCTTCTTCTCCCGGAGGATCCAGTCCTCTCTACTTGGGAACAGTACTTTATAAGGCAATTCGTAGTTGACAGTTGTAGCATACACTCAGAGGTCATTTCCAGAATGATGTGACTTCCAGTGTCAACCAACAGTCTGTTGCACTCTGCATTCAATTGATTTGTGAAATTGACAATCATTGTACACAAGTCTATATGTAGTCCATCTAGCTATTCTCTCAAGAAAAATGTGGAGAGGAGGTAAATCTAAAAGGATGGCACCACTGGTGGCCAGACAAGCCTGTCTCTATAAGCCAGATAGCTTCGCCTAGGACGTTTTCTGTAAAGCCTTCGGCCATCAGGCAATTGCACCGAGTCGCCTGACTTACTCAACGCCGCTAGATGTATTGACTGTACGTCGCGTATACTTTTCGATTTCAAGAAATTACTACTATTCAGAATAATGGTATTCTAGGTGAATTTGACGGATGGTATGGGTTATGTTGGCTTTGAGGACCGCTGTGGCGTGTGACTTATTCGCATACACCTGCGACTTAAGAAAATCGCAGAAGAAAAAGTCGCACGATATCTGTGGCTAGTTTACATCACCTCCACGTGAAATGATCATGCCCTCAAATCACTCCTGCAGAATATCTAATGTCGCATAAGCTATGTGGCGCGTAGCGCCGTCCTATTGAAACTAAATGTCGTTGGTGTCTAGTTCATCCAATTCAGACCATAAAAAGTTGTTTTTCATTGACCAATAATGCGTGTCGTCGACAGTGATGGCCTGGCCAACGTCGTTCTCAAAGAAATATGGACCGATGACGCCGCCAACCCAAAATCCACAGCAAACAGTGACGTTTTCGGGATGCATTGGACGCTTTCGGATCTCATGTCAATTGATATCATCCCAATTAGACAATTTAGTTTGTTGACGTACCTTTTAATCCAGAAATGGCCCACATGGCTGAAGATGATTTTCCAATGAAAATTAGGGTCAGTTGCCAACTGCTCCAGAGCCCATTCAGCGAACACACGTCGTTGTCTATGGTCTTTTACCTTCAGTTCTTGAGTCAGTTGAATTTGGTACGGGTGCAGGCCCAAGTCACGATGAAAAATTCGCCAATTTGTGGTCTGCGGAAGGTCGAGTTCCTGTGAGCGATGAGAAATCGACTGCCTCGGATACTCCCGCACATTCTCACAGACAGCGGCGATGTTCTCGGCAGATCTTGCCTTTCGTCGTCATATGAGTGTTGGTCGATCGTTTACTGTACTATTGAGCTCAAATTTATCCACTACATTACGAATAGTCCTCTCGGTAGAACGATTATGGCGATCGTAAAATTGACGAAGCGCGCGGTACATTGCTCGAACAAAACGCCCATTTTAATAAAACAATTTTTTTATTTGCACGTGTTGTTGACTGCTATATGCGTTCATGGTGATTTGTCAAAACAGACTGAATGAATAACAACTAATTTGAGACATGTAGCTTCAACAAGATGGCTATCATCAATTGTCAAAGTTGAGAAGCTCCTGTTGGAAGACTCATTAGTTGTTACGAGAGGACTTTTTCTGAATGAAAGGGTTTATCATGCCTGGGAAGAGTGTTTTTTGAATTCAATTGCTTTTTTCCTTCCTTTGGAAGTTTTTTACAATTTTTGTATAAATATGGAGAAATAGAAAGCCAAAAAGATGTTTACCCAAAAACAAATAACTCCTAAAAAATATAACCCCTCGATTATATAAAATAATTTTCAAGCAAAAATACAAAATAAATAATTCATTATAAGATCAAAATTAACAGTTAAAAATAACTTTTCAAAACGCTCAAATGTGCGAACTCGTTTCCTCCTTTTCATATAAGAGGATGCATGCATCTTCACTCACAAGCGATTTTGATGAAATTGGTGACACGTGTGAATCATTGTATTCGTGCCACGTACCAGTATAGGGATGTCTGCAGAATGCTGTATAACAGCCGCTGTAGGTAGAGCCACTATGATTCGAAAGTGCATATGGATTATAACAACAAGGAGTCACATTGACTGCTGCATAATTGTTCATAGCTAATTCATCTAGATGAAGTTCGATGGCAACATTATTTAACTTGCCTCTAAATATTTCTGTTAGAGATAATCTTTTAAAATGAATTACTAAAATACGGGGAAACTTATCGATCGATAGAGACTTTGTGCATTTTCTTCTTTCCTTGCAACTAGAACACGACTATTTTACATATCCATCCAAAGTTTCCTCACTTGTGGAGAAATCCAAACATTGTGATAAACTCAATTGGCCAGTTTTTTGTGGTATGTGGAGTGACAAACCCCAGCAAGGATCGAAGGTTACAGATGAGTGTCCACAGTGTATGCACTCCATCGTGGATTTTAATTGACCAACGAAATTATCTACAATCTTAGAGTTATATGTACTCAAATAAATCAGCCATGACTCTTGTGTTTTTCCGCTGTCGCTCAATTTTTCGTTAATCTCCGTTAAGGTCGGTTTAGGTTTCTCAATAATTCTATTAACGTCATCATGTAAACCTTCTAAAAAATAACGAAGGAACTCCTGGGCGTCTTGATGCGCATGATCCATGAATTGAGGGCAAAACTCTGAATCTGACTTTTTAAGGAGATTGTGTTCACTGCTCTATCAGATGAATCTTCTGACCACAATTTCTTGATAACTTCTGCGAAAGA
>WOGO01005050.1:0-12757 GCA_015342085.1 Leptinotarsa defecta | reverse complement strand
AACTTTAGGAAGGTAAGATAAGGATTCATCTCGCGAAGCGACAATATAAAACATTTCGCAATCAACTATTACTATCAATTTTTTAGCAACAGGAGACAAACACTTCAACATTTCAAAATAACTTCTTGAGTGTTAGAATTGTGTTAGTTGTGTGTTAGTATTATTTCAATTTCAGTGTTGAACTTCAGGTAAGCCTTCAGTTCAATGACAAAACTTTCAAGTTATATATTAATATATTTTATCATCATCTCTTGGTAATCACTTTCGCTAAAGGAAAATATTTCTATCATTGTTTTTCTGAAGAGCTAGTTTTCAGCAAGCTCAACGAAAAAGTTGAAAAAGTGTTGTGAAACATTCCTAAATTCGAACGTCACGTCACTACATATTATATAACAAAGTCCCCTGCCACGTTTGCCAGACTATCTGAAAGCGATAAACTCAAAAACAACGGTATGAATTTTTATTTATTATCATTTTTTGTTGTAAATTCGTTGCAGTGTGATGGAAGTCTGGGCAAAGTTTTCGATCTCGATGTCTATATTTTAGGATAGTTCCTTATTATAACCATTTTAACATTTTAATTATATCAAATAGGTATGATATATGGTAATTGAAAAGTTACTTCGATGGATATCCTCATTAAACTAAATACGTTAGTTACCTCAAGCATTTCATGCTCATTATAATAATTGCACTGTACACCATACAATTCGAATCAATATCTTAAAAGCTATATTGAAATCAAAACTATCATGTTCTTACACGAATACTATACCAGACTGTATATACTAGATTATATTGTGTAGTGCAAATAGAATCGAAATTTTCATAGAAAAAAAAAATCACGTATGTAGATATTTGAATTAGTCTAAGATCCAAGTAAGATCGACCTTCACCAATTTGGTTATATTATATCAAATAAAATATATTTATGACCGTGTATCACTAGGGTGGTAGCAAAAAATTGTTTATTTGCTATGAATATTTGAAATTATGAAAATCAATTATTTTTTCAAATATGATTATCTTGATCGCCAAACGAACTATATTCCAATCGAACATTTACAAAATGAGCCATAGATCGGTAGCTTACCTTTTTTTGTTACCTGATACCGCGCTCATGCATCTGCTTTCCACTTGATGAAAAAACAGGGTGGGGCATCCCATACGACCGGTTCCTGTGAACCAATCCATTGATATTTTCGGGAATTCCTCCTTTTCATTATATGTATATTGTGGGGCGAAAAGACTCATACCATAAATCGGTACGACCAATCAGCCATACATCCTTTCTGTTGAAAGGACTTGAGAGGATACTGGACGGACACATCAGGACGGTGGCATTATATGCTTCCCTCATGAATAACCATCAGTATGCTTATCAAACCGACAGAATAAGCATTAAACAACCTTGTAAAGAAAATCTCCTTGACAACAAGGAGATGGCGGTTGCTGTATTTCTCGATATTGAAGGAGCATTTGACAATGTACTACCTAAATCTATAGGATCATCTCTGGCTAGGAAAGGTATAGAATCGACCATAACTGACTGGATCTATGCCATGCTGGTGAACAGAACTGCAACTACGACTCTTCCAGGCGAGGCCATTAAGTTCAGGGTCACCAGAGGCTGCCCTGAAGTTGAGGTACTATCTTCCCTTCTATGGTCTCTCCCGGTGGATAGTCTGCTTCGACAGAAAAAAAGTAGATCTGCAAGCCTATGCAGATGATCTTATCATCTTGGCAAGGTCCATACGGAAAGGGTAGCTTGTAATATTCTCCAAAGCACGTTGGACGTTGTTCACAGTTGGTGCCTGAGGGAGCAGATGTCTGTCAATCCCAGCAAAACTGTGGTAATCTTCTTCACCAGGAGGAGAAAATTGGATGATATGAAGCAACTTTTCCTCAATGGTGAGGTCAATTCATTTGAAAGGTCTGGATTTCTGACCATACTAGCCTGGAAGGCAATGCGACTGCTGACTTCCTTGCAAATGAGGGTACTGCAGGCAGTTTTATCGGGCCAAAACCTGTCATTAGCATGTTTCGAGAGTTTTCCAAACAAAGATTGAACACCTGGATGACAAGAAGATTTATGGACTTCTGGCGGAATCTTCCAGGATTGGCTCACTCCAAGGCGTTTATTCACCCTTCGAAGCTTGATACCAAACATTTGTTGGACTACAGTAGAAATGAACTACGATGTCTAAAAATCACTGTCATTTGAATCATTATATGCAGAGACTTGGACTGTCGGAAGATAGTATGTGTCGCCTCTGTTTGGAAAATGATGAAACAGCAGATCACATACTTTGTGCCCCGCTGGGGATCGAATCGGATTTTAAGAGATCGGCAGAACCGTGCTCTTACCATCTGACCTGAAAAACCACCTACCATACAAACTAATCGACTTCGTTGAGAAGCTGGGTTTATTTGGTCGAGTATGAATAGGTGTGAGCCACAATAAACCCTTGCGGCTTGTGGTGGTGAGTCGAATAGACCCACTCACTTTGGACCTAACTTAATATGTATATTGATTAAGGCTGCAGAAGGAAATTATTTTGAAGTCTACAGGGTGACTCAAAAAAGTGTGACATATTGAAGTTGTGTTTTTTTAAGAATAGCCTGTATCTCATTACACTTTCGAATAGGTTAGGAAAAATATTATGATTTCATTTGAGGTACTATGTACCTTACTATTACCATTCTCGAAAATGCTTGGTACCATTGGAAACTGAATAACAGCGAAATGTATAGAAATCATCCTTTCGAATTCTGATCAAGCATTAAAGACGTTTTGCGCTATTGATTTCGATAAAACTCTTTCCTCAATATTAGACAGATGTCGAACAAAAACAAATTTATTATTTGAAATAGAACAAACATCCTGTATTTTTTTTTATCTGAACGATATAGGACTCAATCATCTAGTGTATTCTAGACTTGAATAGTTTTTCAGATATTGTTTTTTTCAAATGGTAGTTTTTCTTTCAATGTATTCTCTGATGCAAGATAGCTTTGAAACGACATTCATTCAACTTGTTGAAAGAATTCTCATTGACAGTTTTTATATTTTCCGTTATTCAAAACATTCACTGGATTATTATCGGTGAAATTGAAAACTTATCCCATTCAAGAACGGATAGATATGATTTTAGCGATTTCCTTTTGGCTTCGAGAGTGTATTCACAAAAATATCCAGACCGGAATCATCCATAAAATTGGTTTTTAAACGATTGCTACACGAATTTCGTAGGACTGGCAGTGTAGCTTATGAAAAGGCAAATAGACCAAAACCTATGATTGGAAATGAGGAAAATGAATTTCTTGTTAAGAGATCAATCATAGTCAATCATAAAAAACCCTCATACGAGTCAATGTAAGATCGAGAAAGATACAGGGATGAACAGACGGAGCTTTTGTAGGGTAATAAAAAAAATGCAAATTTCACCCGTAAATTATTTAGATGCATCGGGAATTATATGAAATGAATTTCATCGACGAACCGAGCTTTGTCTATGGGTTCTGGGCAAGTTTAGTGACGATGAACGATTTTGGATTTCATTTTCTGATGAATCTACTTTTCATAACGTTTTTTTGAAGGTGATTGACAATGTTTCATGATGACTTTCACTAGAGACACCAAAAAGAGAAGAATTAAAAAATTGATAGCTGAAAATAAAAATCATATTAGGCAAAAACCTGAAATGAAATAACAGTGAAATAAAATACAAGTAAAAATAGAACAATTGAACAAAAATCAAATAAAAATAAAGAAATGGGAAAAGAAAATAAAAATACAAAGTTAAGAGATTCCAAGCCACGTTAGTTCACGACGTTTCGACTGTTGGTATCTACAATCATCTTCGGGTGATGACTGGACTGATTACTCCGAGAGATGACTATTTATGGGTCGTTCGAGTACTTTGACTTATCCCCGCTTTCCATTTTCCGCTTCACTGGTTTAGTGGGAGATGACTGTTTGGCGGGTGTTGACTATTTTTCGCTTGATGATGGGTTTCCATACGTTGCGTATCTCTTCGCTAGCTTGGCTGAATACGTTGTTGAAATATCGTGAAGTAAAGTTCTATTTTTACTTGTATTTTATTTCACTGTTATTTCATTTCAGGTTTTTGCTTAATATAATTTTTGTTTTCAGCAATTCCTTTTTTAATTTTTCTCTTTTAGGTGTCTAAGGGATTCCAAATCATTTTATATATTAGACAATGGAACTCCGAACCAGTGAAATACTTTTCATAACAATGATTTAGTGAACAAACATTATTATAGTGATGTGAATCCACATTTTTTTCGCACTCTGGATCACCAGAATAGATGGTCTGTTAACGTGTGGGGAGGAATTATAGGTGCACAAGTATTTTATTCGAAGTCATATCATTTTTCTCGACCCATTCAAAAGAGTAACGTAATACAGAGGTTACAGTTAAAAATCACAACTTCAATATGACACTTTTTCGAGCCACCCTGTAGATTCTAAAATAATTTATTTTTGCAGCCTTGATCAATATACAAATAATAAAATAGAAAAATTCCCGAAAAAATAAATGATATGGTTTATAGGTACCGTGGTTATGGGGTGCTCTATCTTGTATATTGTATTGAAAGTAATTTTATTGCCAGTAGGGAATCAGAGAGTTGTTTGTGAAATGTTTTGAAGTCTTTTCAATGTGAAATTTTGGGCATGATCCACATGTTTGTTTGTAAACCTCTGATTTGTTATCTTTGTCCCTTTTAGATTTCTTTTTTATATGTCTACCCAAAAAATTACCAGTGTTATATGATATATTGATATTCTCTTTTGTTAGATGCCTCTTTATTTCATCTGATGATTTTTCTGTATATGATAACATACAATGACATTTTATAGCCTGCTTTACACAATTACAAAATGGATCAAAGATAACAAATCAGAAGTCTACAAACTAACATGTGGATCATGTCCAAAAGTGTATATAGGAAAGACATCAAAGAATTTCATAACGAAAATCGTTGAACATGGAAGAAGTTTTGAGCTATACAAAACTAATTTTACCATTGCTTGCCACCTTTTAGAGAATGAACACGATAACAATATATTACTTATGTATCACAAATATTCAAATTTTGTTCAAACGACCAAGAGGAAGTTATTTATTAATCATTAGTGAACGTGAGTCATAATATGTCATCAATCGATTTATTTACGTATCAACTAGAAACAATATTGTAAAAATTGATGCTTTCTGAATCTACCAGTTGTCCCAGAGTCAAGGTTTAATTGAGTAGCGACATAAAATGACAAACTTGTATCTATTTCCTAAAGCTGTTGTATTGTTCATTCAAAATCTACCTGTTTTACCGGATTTATTCATTTGTCTGATACCGGCTTATTTTTTTTCTAATTGATTCGGCCGTTACTTGATGAAGATCCATAGTAATTTCATAAACTACACCTTACGATTTGATCTCCACAAACTTTATTTGAGAAATATATAGCTTCAACAGTAATTTGAATACAAATACGAATATTCAAATCACTGTTGAAGAAGTTATTGTGTTAGCGAAACATGTCGTGCTATATTTCTCAAATAAAGTTTGTGGAAATCGAATCGTAAGGTGTAGTTTATGAAATTACTATGGATATTCATCAAGTAACGTCCGAATGAATCAGAAAAAAGATAAGAACGTATCATTACGTACTTGTTATATAATACTATATTATTCAAGGAGCTTATATTGATGGCTATTATTCACGAGGTGAATTTTATGGCCACGAGCCGCAGGCGATTGGCCTAATTCACCGAAAGAATAATGGCAATTAAAGGCAAGGAGAATACTATTCTTTATCCACGACTAATACAAATTTTTGTTGACGTTTCTTCGTTGAAAATTTTGTTACATCACATACATATTTTTAATAATACTATTATTTCATTCTAACAAATATTTCATATAATACAAGCACAACAAATATCACGTATCGAATCTCACAAGATGGTATTTCTATTACAAGATATTCATTTATAGTTATCAATAATTGTAATATTCAAACAATTGATTAAGTTGATCGCAGGGATAGAATTAGCATCAAAAGTAATGTTTTTTTGACTTGTCGGAACATTTGACTTATATATACATTGATTCGATTGGTTTACTTTTGGTTGAATTGAAGATGATATTTTGTTGACCGTATTGGTTTTATTTCTGACAGATGCGTGTGTAGCCTTCTGCTATGGCGGTAGACTTTCATCCACCGTATCTTTTGAGAGCAGTAATATCCCCTCCTACGTCAGCTAGTATTGTTGCAGAAGATCTGCGGAAACTGTTACCAGAATATTGTTCCGGATTCGGTTATTTGAGAAAACGATATCTTTTTCCATTGTTGTAAATTTATTCATCCCAATTCTCTATGTACATTTACATATACAATTTTGGTAATTTGAAAAGAATGTGTCACTGGTTACATGACTTAGTCGAAGACCTTTATATGTCCTGCATATTTTGTGAAAGTTATCCGTCACAGTCAAATTTCGGTAAATTATGGTTTTGGTATTTGGCACATTGTAAATGGGTCATTTTCATTTCATATAACTCATTAACTTCTGCACCCATTATTCCCATTATTATAGCCACCTCAATCTACGGAATGTAATGAAGTAACTAAGTTATTAATTTACTCAATATGTAACCTTTGTTGCCAGGTATTTATCTGTTCTGTTTAAAATCTGTTTTTTCCGTAAATCAACTGTCACCTCCATACGAACGACAACTCTCAGAAGTTGAGAAACTTGTGCGAGCTACGGACTAACGATGTCTTACCTTTTAACATGAAGCTTTAACAGAAGCTTCAGTTGAAAATTATCGATATCTTCGCTAGAAAAAGTTTTCGCTATTTTAGGTTGGACACCTGATTTTCGTTTCATTAATGCTCGTAATTATTTATAATCTTCTTAATTTATACCGTGATGTAAAGTGATAGTACTTTTAAGCATTGAATATGTCCATAGTGTTGAAGATTTAAATTTTGCAGATAATTCAGTGAAGTATAATAAAAATGTTGATTCAGGAAATCAAGTGGTTTTTCGTTTGCCACTTCAAAAAAGATTTATACGCCATATTATATACTTTCTTTGACTTTTCCGGCAATACATTTGGTAAGGAAACTTTATCAGATTCTTTAATTTCTGGTGGTGTTAATAAAAAATAATTTTCATTTTCTATATAAATTTTCAGTTTGTTTTTCAATAAAATTCAATCCAAAATGCCACACTGGGAAATCTACGCACAAAAACAATAATGTTGACAGGTTTGAGTCAAATTTGTTTCAATGAATTGATGGATGTAGCCATATTACTACGTGGTAAGAAATCATAATAAAAATGAGAAATAAAACTTTCTATGTTTTTACCACTTTTATTTGTTAGTAACGTTATTGCAGTATTGCAGTTTCGTCCTAAAAGGACATTCTGAAAGTGATACAAAGAACTGAAAATAATTGATAGCTTTAGCCCTTATTATCCACCAGTCTAGGTGATAACGACATACTAAACTAAATTGATTACCTGAATTTCATTTACCTGTGACAATGAGGGTATGCTAATTTAAAAACCGGTGAGTAAATTTGATCGATTTGACCATTTGGCAAGTTATATCCGCAATGATTATTCTTATGAATTTCAGATTATTCCAAATAATTGAGTTTTCAACCTTTGGTTGCATAGTGCAAAATTTCCGTATCATTTAGATTCGGGTACTTGTGGTTGTATTCCAAGGAATGGTTCGAATACGCCAAATGATTTTCGCCCAGTCTGAAAGATCTTTCATGATCAGCACACCGTTTTGAAAATTTTCGACCGCATTTGTTCCACATAAACACTGGCATCAAAATCCACTACATCTGGCATTAAAAAGGAAAATTGAATAACTCGGTATATGGTCTCAATGCCACTTCCACATTGTTTTTTTCCAAAAAATTTCGCAATTGACCCTGTTCTTTTTCCAAAATATAAATACGAATTTCTTGATTTCTGATTGTTTGATCGGGGGGTATATTTATCTGCAAGTGAATTTGAGGCTTTGTTTCCTATCTACTGGGTTGTGTCTGCGTTGAAACCATTATTATGTTCAATTTGTATAATTATTTTCATTTCGTTATATATCCTATCCCAATATCTATTTCATTCCCTTTCCACCTTTGTCTGTTAACAATCTAGATAGGGAAATCAAAATAAATATACAGATATGACATAATGATGATTTCAACGCAAACAACCCAGAAATAACTAAGGAAACAAAGCCTCACAGAAGTAACGTTAGTTATTTCAGTTCAGTTAGTTCATTTTTCATGACAAATTTGTTTTGTTTCAAAAGCTATTTGGATATATAAAATGTTTCGAAAAATATGTTATCTTAAAAAACAGATATGACCCGCATATTCAAAGTTGATGATAGCTCATTGTAGATGCTCCTTGCCTTCCAACCTAGGCCAGAGTGATCGGTGAATATTTCCACAAAACTGAAACTCATCCTAGAGGAACAGTTCGGCTTCAGGCGAGTTCGCAACACGACCTGGTAACTGGTCTGCCTGGTTCACGGGATGAAGGAGGCTTTTCACCAGAAGAAGAATACAGTCATGGTCCTCCTAGACGTACATAAGGCGTTTGACACTTTATGACAGAAGGATTTATCACGAAAATGTGGACGCACACATCCGCTTATACATGATAAAAATCTAAAATCCTTATCTGGTCAACCCTAAATTTAGGTTTAAATACACATTTTACATATAGATTTTTCAATGAAAGCAGGTGTATCGCAGAGGTTCTGTTAATTCCCAACCTTATACGACTTTCCTATGTTTCTAAAACCGGATGTAGGTACATGGAAAGGTAAGTCATCCCTTAGATGGAGAGAAATAAGAATTAGAATAAAGATAAATCAGCCAAAGGCTGAACTCGACAGTTTCACGAAGAAATCCACGGAAGTGAAGATCTTCAGGAAATTGTTAAGTCAAGGAAAATGTATGGATGAACAGAAAAACGCGAAATATCTTGATTGAATTTCAGAGAGTATATATGTATGGCAACTCAGAGAGCGCGAGCGGCGATAACATGCAGCTACCCTCTCATTGCACGAAATTTCAAACTTGATGTTGACACCGTATAGAAGTAAACACAAGTAAGTTCACTCTCCGCCATATTTGGGTCAAGATTCTCCACCTCGAATTTTATGGTCAGCCAACTTACAGTGCAACCGACTGAATCTAATAGGTTTACTAAGCGAGCCAAGTTGAGGCATGGAATATTATTACAGAGTTTATCGTTGTTAAGTGGTGGTTTTCTATTTATGAAAAATTTGTGTCTAGTTTCAAAATTAAAAATGAATAAGTGTCGAGCTGTGGGATGCTGTAATTTGCAGGGTGACGTCAGCCTTAATTTTTTTCGATTTCCAATTTACGAAAAAATGTATGTTTTTCTAGTATTAATTACGTAAGATTGAAGGACTGAACATATAACGCAAATTATAAAATAAATTGTTATAGACCATATATATGCTGACTTTTTTTCATGAAATTAATCTGATGAAATTGAAGTTTACTAATAGTATATGCCTCACAAGTAATGATATGAAATGACAAAACAATCGGAGTTCCACTGAAAATCCATAAAGGAAAATAATTGTTGAACCACATTTTTTGATTTGGATGGTATGTATCTGTAGGAAAAATATTACTTTCACTGAAATCTCTGCAAAACCAAAGTATCAAATGTATACCTAATTAAATTTTTTTGGAGCCTACTGTTGCATACTTTTTTACCAATTCATCCACATCAATACTGGATATGAAAAGTATTCTGATTGAAGCTGTTAGGCAATTATCAAAAATTGGATTGACTTAGGGGTATCATTTCAGATTCAGGTTTTGATTTTTATACGCTTGCCAGAAAAGATGTCAAAGTGACTGTAGAGCAGCCATATTTCTTTGTTGATGAGACAAAAATATTTATCTTTTCTGATACTCCTCATCTTATAAAATGTAGCAGAAACCAGTTTTCGATGACTTTTTGAAATTTCATGAATTTACAAGGAACAAAAGTCATTTTGTACAACTTTACAACTTGGATAAGGAAAAGCAATGTAGACTAGCACCAAAACTTACTGATTCTCATTCATTTTCAACTAACTTTCAAAGAATGGAGGTTAAATTAGCCAGTAAGTTTTCAGTCATTGGGTAGCTACAGCCATGAATTCTTATCCCAGTTTCAATCAGATACCATCAGCAGCAATAGGGCCGTCTGCATTCATTGAACAAATGGATAGTGTTTGATGTTTTGAATTCAAATTGATTTGACGATGTCAAACATACCAATAAACATTTTTCGGAAAATTAAAACAAATTGATTTTCTGAAAGAAATGAAAATATTTTTCAGCAAATTCATTGAGGGGTGGCAGATAACGATTTCGGCATTTCTGCAACTTTCAGAAAACCTACATTCAGAAGGACACTCCTACATATTGACGAGGAATATATATCAGGGCGGTGTGGAAAATTATTTTGGTCAACAGACAAATACTTGTTAAAATGCCAGAAACCCAACTTCTATTCAAATTACCAGAGCTTTCAAAAACACATTTACTCTCCAGTATTTCACACAGGCAGAAGGAACTAACTGTCTAGAAAATGCTAGTGAGATTATATCTAATATTACAGATGCTAACATAGATAGAGTGAAGATTCTTGTGGAAGTTTCAATAAGCCCCTATAAACCTTTGGGAGTAGAGACAAATAATTATAGAACCCTAGCCATTCTCGAAGGCAACAGCTTGGGCTATGTTTGTGGATATCTTTTGGGAAAACGTTTAGGAAAAGATTCATATAAAGTATGTACAAATTTTGCCGCGGCGGCTAGTATCACACTGAATGAAACAAATTTATAAAGTTATTTCAAGGCATACAGTGATACAGAAGCCAAACAGTTTAGAAATTCATATATGCCTTCAGATTCATTTTTACAAAGTATCATTCATCTAGAGATATAATTTCCTTATCATTTTCACAATTTATGTGCCACTGATTTCATAGGCAACCAGCTCAAAACAATGTGTTCAAAAATCAACATTTCTCACCCTTGTGAGAATTTTTCTTAGGATTATTTATTTTCTAAGAATTTATTATACTTTGGAATTTGCCAATAGAAATTTGAAAACAAATATTGAAAAAAATCAAAAACTCATCATTCTGAAAAACCTTTGGAATAGATTAGCATAAGTTTATGACCTAAATTGTATAATCTCACCTTGTTTATGAACAAATTCAGAAACTTATGAACATCTTATGAACGATCTAACTGAATTGAATAATTCGCCATTTCCAGTTGAAAATAGTGAGAAATCTAAAGAAAAGTTGTTTACTGCCAATCTTCAAGCATAGCCCACTGACTAATAAGAAAAATAGTTAGTACAGTACTTTTGAAAAATTTATTGATATAGTTAATGAATTCATACCTGACTGTTTCAGGTTAGAGTATAAAATGGTTGTAATTTGGAAGTAACTTTCAGTTTACGCTTGAGGAAGCTATTGTATAGCGAAACACGTGTCGCGGTTTTTGTAAATTCACCTATAGTGAAAATCATACAATAAACTGTATTCATTAGTTTTAATATGAATTTTCATCAAGTATCAGCCAGTTCTAGTCGGTTAATTTTCCTTGGGATTATTTATTTTTTCTCTATCACCCTAGTGTGACATAACTTAGAGTGACATAACTTGGATTGCAATCTTTTAATTATTAATTTTCATTTCTTGTTGATATTTTTTTAATTTTCAGCTTGTATTAATATTTCTTTTTTTTATTTTTTTGGTTGTTGCTTGTATGTTATTTCTTTATAATTTCAGTTTTTTATTCAAATAAATTGTTATTTTCCGGTTAATCTTTTTATTTTTTACAGATTCTTTCAGAGATTTCAAATCAATTTATATCAAATCAGACAATGGAAGTCCACGAAACATTGTCAACCACCTTCAAACACTCCAGAAAATGCTTGTGTCGATTGGTGCAACGAATGCTCAAAAATTGCAATGAGAGTGCTTGAAAAGACGTGTATAAGATGGAAACAGGTGATAAAAAATAGATCTATGCATTTGAGCCGTTTTAATACAACTTTCGAACCTCTCCAACGCTACCACTGCCTGCAATACAGCTGGAACAATAAAGGATATATTGCGGGTCGCCTTATCAGGCGATAATTCCATGTCTCCATTCGAAGGATTACACGGTGGTTCGCTGTAATCCGCCAACAGCGGTAGCTGCATCTGGAAGGGATTCTGTTCAAGGATATCACGACACGACTATGATAAATGTTGGCATTTATTGCTATTGCTTCTACTCCATTCCGCATATGTTATCTGCTGGTGTTTGTCACACTTGTGAAGGATATAGAAAGATGAATGTTCCAATATCTTTTTTTAAAGCAAAACTCAAAATTATATTTTTCAAAAGTGCTCAACAATGTTTCTTGAAATGAGACAATGCATACTATTTGTTTTCATATAGTTAATTATTATCTATTTATGAATATACAAGTTCGTATAAACTCACGAAAAGAGGCATACTGGAGAAAAGTAATTTTGGTTTTCATACTTTTGAAGATTGAAGAAAGATGTATGTATAAGAGAAAGTTCGTATACAAAAATAAAGGTGAATGTTTTTGTATAACGAATTATCAAAATGAGAAGAAAATGGTACACAAGCATTTTAT
>WOGO01005049.1:0-12758 GCA_015342085.1 Leptinotarsa defecta | reverse complement strand
GATCTGGATAGAGTCTGCGGAGTTCGAAGAGAAAATCTCGATATTTTATCCGTTTTTCCTCCTCTTTTCTGACGATATTCGTCTCGCCAGGAGCTGAAAACTCCACGACAAATATCGTTTTGGTTTGGTGGTCGAGAAGGACTACATCAGGCTTATTAGCTTGTATGAGCCTTGTATGAGCTTGTATGAGTATTATTATTATTATTATTAATTTCTTGCTTATATTTATTTTTACCCTTTTTTATTTTTTTCACTTTGTAGTCATTTTCATTTTGCATCTTGATTATTATATTCGTTTCATTGTATTTTAATTTCACGTTTTATTGCTTGATGTAATTGATATTTTAGCTATCCATTCTGATTTTATGTGTTCTTTCATAGATTTCGAATCAAAGTTGAATTATATTAGACAATGGAAGTCCGAACTGATAAAATTCATTTTATATTCATGTTTTAAGATAACTTTGTGATAGATTTGAAAAATCATCGAGTATCTTGCGTTAATAAAAATGAACTGTAATTTCGTTCATTTTCAGGGAGTTTATATGGAAGGGATGCTCATGCCTCTTCGAAGTCTAAAAGAAATTCGATTGGATCACAATAAACTTCATACTTTGAATCAGGATCTATTTGAACATTGCACCGACATTGAAATATTGGATCTTAGCCATAATCCAATCGAAACCATCGATCATCACACCTTATTAGCCATAGACAGTTTACCCAACTTGAGAGTAAGTAACATACGTTCATTTTGATTTGGGGAAAGTTAGAGATTGTATATTCTTTTATTCATTTATAAGTAGCGTTTCACGTTCTATTCGTTTTCAGTAAGTCATAATTTTAAAAAAATGATTCGAATTTGGATAAGTTTATCGAAAAGTGCAGATGCAGAATACATATGTTGCT
The DNA here is from genome assembly GCA_015342085.1 of Leptinotarsa defecta. Taxonomy (NCBI): domain Eukaryota; kingdom Metazoa; phylum Arthropoda; class Insecta; order Coleoptera; family Chrysomelidae; genus Leptinotarsa; species Leptinotarsa defecta. Next base: position 11,849 of record WOGO01005049.1, on the reverse strand, counting down.
ATATTTATGAGTCTTGAACTGTTCATTGGTCTAATGATAATGATCTCGCACATTTATACCCAAGTACAGTTACTTCATACTATTTTATAACCAAATATTCAGGTTAGAGTATATGATATACGGAGTGTTTGTTATTGTGTCACCAATTGAATGAAGATTGCTCATGATATTTAAAACTGAACTTTGATGGAAAATACAGGATATTGAATTCTCAAAGTTTTCCAATTGAAACAGTTTTTATTCTGCTAAATTTCTATATGTAGTTTATTTGAAAATTATGTACATTAAGCATTACGGTATAATGCATTATATATTGATGTAGATTATTATGATTGCATGAAAATACATAATTACCTTGTGAAATTCTCAAAATTGTTGACATATCTGAAATGTATTGGCATTTCGGTTGGTTTTCTTTAAAATTTCTGATTTTTGACAATCTGTATATTCATTCACTTCAAGTGCTTGGAAAATACTCACGAAATGAAAAGCAAACGTATTTTATTTATATTTTGAGGTTTAGAAACGTCGTGTAATATTGCTGACATTTTACTAATAAAAGTAATGTAATAATACTTCACAATATTTTCTTTGCATAGTTTAATTGAATCTACAAATATTTTTGTTTTTCCATATCTATCTCAAGAATATCAAATTTGTTTTATAGGAGTTATATCTGCAATATACTGAAATCAACACGTTGCCAGAAAATATGCTGCACACCCCCAAATATCTCAGGATTCTAGATTTATCTGGAAACACACGAATAGATAAAATTCCAAACACCTTAATTCAAGCACGTAGTTTGGAAAAATTTTATTTGAATAATACTGGTTTTGTTAATTTAACTGAGGATAAGTGAGTATCAAATGATTTCATGTGTAGAATACGTACCATACGCAATAAACATGACAACGAAATCATAACAATTTCCGTTATCTCGAACTGCGCCAACATTAGTTTTTGAATTTTTGAATTCTATCTAATAGTTTTAGAAAAATACATTTTGAAATATGAACTAGATGAAACGTATTACTACTAGATGATTGAATATTGAAATTAATGACCATAACCTCAAAATCTTTTGAAAAAACCTTATTATTTTATAATAACTATTTATTCAGCAGATATTCCTTTAATGAACGTTTTTAGCATGAATTGAATTTTTGGCAGAAGTCTTATGACACTTTTCACATAAATCAGTGGTGTTGATTCAAAACAAACTAATGTATGTACAGGGCGTCACTGATTTCCATCAACATGCGATATCTTCGTTATTTGTAAAGCTAGAAAAATGAAACAGAGGCGGTCTTGAAAGACGCTAGAATGGATTTCAGAGATCATCTTTGGAATCATTGTAACCATTGTAGTTTTTAGCAGACGACACCCAATACTATCACATATCATTTTTCACTCAGAATGTTTCAGTATCTTAGTGAACACGCGATATTTTCATCATGGAAAGAGTTGCAGAAATGAAACTAGTTTGAAGATACGATGAAATGCTCTTCTCGAGGACATAGACATCATTTATTTATTTCATACACTATTCTACAGGATGAACCCAATTACGGAATAGGGAGAAACAGTGGCATTTACAAATATGTACTTGCAAAATATAATTTGTGAATCTATTTGAAAAATAAAATAAAAACAGAACTGTCAGTTAGCTAAGAAATGTCTTTTTCATTATATTTGTTCGCGGAGTGTTGAAATAAAAGGTGACACTATTCCTAGATGACCACTTAGGAACCCAAAACTTCAACATATGTAACAATTGAGAGCAGGTTATGATATTCTTTATGATTTTGAATGTAAAAGAAATGAATAATATTTACTCCTTACCTCGAGACTACAAAAATTGTGAATTTCAAGCAATTCATAGTAGGGTATTCCTACAGTAGGATTGGATACGTGCCTTCAAGTTTAAAAGGAAGCACCTCTGTAGGGCTTCTAGTTGATTTATATGAACCTGATATTAGGGACTCCAAAGTGAAATGATGTTGAAGCTTTATCGAAGTCTTTTCTATTTTTAACTAAGAATCCATGCATGCGATAAGCAGCTGTCAGAAAAGTGTCAATATGTTTATTGAAAGAGAGAAATGAATCAAAAGTAACACCCAGATCAGTGTGTGTGTCAGGACGCTCCAGAACTTAATTATTTATGATGTAGTTGTGTGATGTCAGATTCGTTTTCACTGAGTAGGACATTACATTACATTTGGATATGTTGATAAATAGATTATTCTTCTGACACCATATAGCAACACGATTTAAATTCAGGGCGAGACGTTAGCAATCATTAGAAAATATTATATTGCAATAGAGTTTCAAGTCATCTGTGTATAAAAGGAAATTGATATCAATCTCAGCTCCGATATCATAGGGGTGCTAGGTTTGATCCTTGTGGTACAACAGATGTAGCTACATCTGTGACAGACTTGAGATCATTGATTATGACATACTGCTTACGGTTGTAAAAATAAGATTTAAAGAGAGTAAGTAAGTCATTGGATAACCCAAGAGTCGAAAGCTTGTTGAGCAGGATACTATGGTCAAGTCTGTCGAGCGCTTTGGAAAAATCAGTGTAGATAACATCAGTCTGAGACTTACAATCAATACTCACCGCAATAAATTGAGTGACTGTTACAAGTTCTTTTACACGTTCTTTTATGAACCCGTGTTGATTGGGGCTAATAATGTTTGTAACGGTAACCATATTTAAAAAAAAAATATCCCCTAATTTAGTTTTTGAATTGATATTGTAAAGAAATACTCTCTTTGGATACCTGTCACTGTTTATATCAGTATCTTCTTCAGAAGTGGTTTTATTGGAAACAGCTCTTTTCAATAATCTTTTCAGTTAAAAACGAGGGGTCATCAAGGCGCTTGCAGAGAGAACCCGCAGGATTTACGGTCTCATTATATAGGATGCTATTTCAAAAACTAAATTAGGGGACAGTTTTTTGAAATATGGGTAGCATGATGTCGAATATGGTCTCATAAGGGCATTTAAATATCTCTACAAGAAGACTGCTCCATTTCTGTAACTCTTCTCATACCAAAAAATCACATGTTAACTAAATTCTGGAACACCCTCTATATGTATTTGCAGTCACATTTAGACTCAAAGTGGAAATTTTCTGGGAGTGCCATTAAAAAAAAACAAAGTTTAATGTGGTTTCTTGAAAATTGCAATGGTTACAACAATTTCAAAGATTATGTCACAGAGACATTCTGGCGTGTTTCAACACTGTCTCTGTTTAATTTTTCTAGCTCTAGTATAGTATATGGGAATATGCTGAATTGTTAGTTTTTCAAGAGTATAATTTTGATTTTCAATCTTAACAGGGTCGTGTTATAGTTAAGAGCATTTTCATCATTTACTGGCGATCCGCCTCTGCTTCGCACGAGCAGCATTGTCACAAATCAATTCACCCAAAATATATTGCATATAAACCTTAATCTACCTATTGAATCACTCCGTCCGTACTCTGAAATCCAAATGAAAATCCGTTGGTAGTTTTGAGTTTTTCGCGTTTAGGCAGACAGACCGTCAGATAGACTTCGTTTCATGATATGCTATGATAGTTACGTAATATATCCGAATAAGGATTCTCAAACGATCATAATTATAATAAAAATCGTGAAATCTAGTGTATTGTGATAATGTATGCAACTGTTACTGATACTATGTAACTTAATGTTGGGCACAATTTTCAGTGGATTTCCAGAAATTCCGTCTCTGAAAACTCTGCACTTGTGCCGTAATCAACATTTGAGTGTTATAGGCCAATACTCCTTGAGCAAGTTGACTGGTTTGGAAGAATTGCGTCTCAGTTACAACATTGATTTGAGCAGTATCCATCCAAAGGCGTTAGCCAGATCACTTAATGGTGGCGCAGTATGGCCACCAATCAAGAAGGTAAGTTTGTGCCTTTGATTTTTTCAATGTGTAATATAATTACAACTGAACTTTGATAATAATAATTTTTGATGGTAAAAACTTGTATTTTGATGAGTAAAATTGGATTGTCTGATGTTGTGTATCTATTGAAATATTTCATATCCCAACACACGCGAGTTTTGCTGAGCAAGTTAGCATGATCAGATAATTGAAACTACCGTACTGTATTTTATGTTCATTTGGATGATTTTAATTTTGGTAATGAGGCTCATGAAATTATTCTTACTACTTATTACTGTTCTGACTTGATCCTCATGTTAATGACAAGTCATTATGATAACTTCTATTTGCCTAGTTGCCACTTATATTATTATTATTATAAAAGAGAGTATGAGATAACTGTTTGGAAAGGGGCCTCTCTTTGTTGCTGTCTCGAAAATTCCCAGCATTTTTTATTCATTATGTGTCTATTCTCCAACGCAAGTTGAAAACGGAATAATATTTCTCATACTTATGAAGCGAAATATGTGAAAAATTCTCTTGGAAACACTTATAGTCCAGTCATTAAATGGTTCGGTAAAGAAAACGTGTCTTCTCTTATCTATATCCATCCTCTTCCACATTGAAAGTTAAGCAATTATGAACATTTTTAAAGACTGAATTTTTGTTCATAATTTTCGATAGTTAGGCCAGTAAAAATATAGGTTATTTGGATCGGAAGACTAAAAGAATATATTTTCAGTCGATTCTCAAACTCCATAATTCTCCCATAGAACCGAGTTTAACAATGAACTCTGTCACCCTTTGAATTTATAAAACCTTCCACTCCATTTTGGAGTTCGATAATTTTAAAGTATTTTCATATAGGAAATCTTAGGAACTTCTGATCATACTATGAAGTGAAAAATTCGAGTTGTATAGAAAATAATCAGTTGTGAAAAATGCATTCTTCATCATAAACCTATCTTGTGACTCTGTGACAGGAGAAATTACTTTATAAGATTTTTGAATATTGTCTGTCAAATATTTTCCACATAAAACTGCTGATGAGGTATCAAAAAATCAAATGTTCATCAGTGATAAAATTAACTTTTCAAATAAAATTCAAAATAATGATTTCACTCAGTTTTCCCATACTGCTGAAATCTTCAATATAATTAATTTATAGAATATATAGTTTCTGACGGAAAGCTTTCGATGAAAATAAGGAACTACATTTAGTCTCGATTTTAACTGCTACTAATCTGAGTTGTTTGTACTAAATGTCACCATTCAAGTTCATTTTTCAGTCTCTCTACTAGCCTTAGATTATGAACGCTATTTCAACAAAACATTATGATTCACGTTATGGACCTAAGAATAGTTTTGGAAGAGTTGATTTGTTTGGATGTTGACAGTTTTTCCTTTTTCCGCGCGTTACTATTATCTTCTCATATTGTTTAACAGGAGCATGTAATATAGGAATCAGCCTGTGATTTTCTATAAATAACATTTTCATAGATTCATGATTTGACTTAGTCAATCTACTAATTGCTGCTATACGACGAGACCATCAACAATGATGATCTCTAAGAAGTACTTTACTCCAATGTTTATCGGCTAGGAAAGTAGTTATTTCATGACGGGGATTCACTCAATCACATTGTGTATTTTAGCTGGTGAAGATCATCTCTGAATTTCATTAAATAATTAGATTTCTTCTCGACATAATCATCTTGATAGTTCAGATTTCATTAGTTTTCACATGAAATCATGAATTTAGTTTAATTGAAATAGAAAAATGTAAATGAGGTATTAATATCAGTGCTCCTTTATGTAATCTTGTCTCGAGTTACTCAAAGAATGATATATGTTTCAATGTCGTATAGAAATTGAAATATTGATTTTTCATCTATTTAATCTACTACCTTCTAGGAATACTCCGGACTCTGGAAACATCTCTTGAGAAACACTTTGATAAATCGATTTCACGAATAAACATCACTATTAACATATATTAATATAATAGATATGCATACCCTCAATGAAATCTGAAAGTCCTGTTAACGAAAAGCGTAAATTTTAACATTTTCGAAAATAGGGTTATAGGTAATTTAAATTTTCAATGTTGAGTTTAGATATCAGACCAACCAATAACTATATTAGTGAAATGCTACCTTGCACAGATTCATTTTACTAACTGAGAACTCCGCTCTTCGCCTCAATGATTTTATTTAAATACTAATCAATACATTGCGTTTTCTTCAAATTCAAGTATTATATTACTCAATTGTGAGATTTTCACTGAACAGTTCACAAAACCGGAGTTTGGTCGGTCAAATTGAAATGTTACGAGGATATTTTGGTTCCTTCACACATGTAAGTTAGCATTGAAATTATTTAGATTGATTTTTGAAAGTTATTTTCAGTTCTATATTGAGTACAACAAAATTGCATATTTAGATAGCGATATATTATCCAGATGGGATACTTTGAGTGGTCTAGATATAAGAGAAAATCCGTGGACATGTGAATGCGAAAATAGATGGTTGATAGAGGACCTGTTAGAATATTATTTGAAAATCGATGAGGAAGGAGCAAAGAAAGTTATGTGAGTATATATCGAACTAAAAATATGAGAATGATTTTACAGGTCATAATGTTGTGAAATAATTTAATTTTTTGTTTTAAAAATGACGGAAAATTAAAGTGTTGAGTCAGATATAAAACAGAAGTCCCAATCTAGTACTGAATTAGTGGAAAAATTGCATCTCATGATTATTACTGGAGTTATTTCCCAACACCAAACCATTATTTCAACACCTCGACACATGTTTCGATCACCAAGTGATCATCTTTAAAAAGAAGGTTGAACTAAATATATTTACAATGTTATCCTTATTTATACCATAGATATCTCTTCTAGGTACCTGCGTCTTAAGTGTCTTGAAATAATTTCACAATATTGCCTTATCTACTAGTCTTAAATTAATTTTACAAAGTGTCATATAATAGTCAGGTAAATCTAATAAAAATATTATTTCAACAAGTTATATAGTTTACTATTAGGTATTGGTACACCGTCGTTATTCATGATATTATCATTTTTACTTTTTTCTACACTCTCATAAACATCTAGATGCCTATGGTTGTCTAACTAATCTTAATAAACGAAAGTCTATGGAATGGTTTCGTTGCAAAATATGATGGACGACTGCTGATTTTTTTGGTCTTCCATATTATAGGTGTACTAAGTGTTTATTGTATATTATTTTAATGGATCTTTTTGTTACTGGCGGCTATTTCCTGTATTGTACGTTTTAATTTTATAAACCTTCTATGTGTGAGAGGAAAAGTCAAAAGTACTAGAAAATTCAGACCAGCACGTTTGTGCATTGTCTTTTGACTTTTTCCCTCACACATGAGAGATTTACAAAAGAAAAACGAACAATACAGGAAATAGCAGCCAGTAACGGTTTCTCGAGGGGTTTTGTAAGTAACATAATATGGATGAAAAAGTTTAGGTCAAGAATGAAAGAAATCTCGACTTTTAAAAACGGCGAAAAACAAGATAAATATATCTCAATTCCATACCACCAATATACGAAGTTTTTAAAAGAAGTTATACACTACAGAGCCTTTTAGGAAATCTAAAAGACAAAGTCGGGAATTCGGAAAAGTCTGCAATTTATGAAATTAAATGTAAGGACTGCGATGCAAAATATTATGGATAGACAAGAAGATCTATTAAAATAAGATATAAGGAACACTTAGCACCTGTTCTTGAAAGACCAGGAAAATCAGCAGTCGCCCATCATATTTTGCAATAAAACAATTCCATAGACTTCAGTTCATTAAGATTAGTTAGACAAGTTAACAACAACAGGCATCTAGATGCCTATGAGAGTGTAGAAATGAGTAAACATGATAATATTATGAATAACGATGCACTAATATCTAATAGTATACTATATAGCTTGTTAAAATAATATTTCAATAATTGGATTCTCCTGACTATTACATAAGGACACATTGTAAAATTAATTTAAGACTAGTAGATGAGGCAATATTGTGAAATTAACTCAAGACACTCGAGACGCATGTACCTAGAAGAGGTATCTATGGTATGAATAAATAGTAAATTTAGTTCAATCTGTCTCTTGAAGATGATCACTTGGTAATCGAAACATGTGTCGAGGTGTTAAAATAACGATTTTGTGTTGGGAAAAAACTCTAGTATTATTCAATACTATGGTTCCAAACAGTGCACCACCAGTGCATCTTATGAATTTTATCCATATTAGGGAATATTCGAACTCAAGAAATGAACTTCTTGAATTTTTCGAAACATACCAAACGCTAACCAAACTAAAAGAAGAATGAAAGAGGTTGTTATTTGAAGATCATATATGCCAATACCGAAAATGTTTTCAAATGGTCAATTCAATTTGAAGTGAATATCTACCAAACGGAGTTTTTGTATAATAAAATATGTTAGGTACAACTCTGTAGCCTCCTCTCCCCCTAAGGACCTTAGCAAGGTATCAAGCAAGCCTTTCATGTTCACAAACTACTCAGGGTCTCAGGATGGGACGGGCTATAGATACTGCTGCATCCCACATGTCTTGCCACACCCGGCAGAATCTTTTTTTCATCAACTATGTTACCATCTTCTCTCTTTGAATAAGACTTCGATATATACTCGAGCGATTACATTGAATTCGTTTGTTGATGTTGTACTCTATGCACCGGCCGCTCAAAATCCAATTTTCGTTGTGCCCTTTCAAACATTACACCGCATTCAGCAAAATTTGGTTAATGTCGCCTCATAGTTTTCCTTGACCTGAATTTCTGTTTGGTTTCTGTTTTCAATGGCTGTCTGTCACTACTTCTATATAGTTTGATGGTTTGGCTTCATTACAACTCTCTGATAATAGAAATATCGTTATATTATTTTTCTGTTTCCTTTCTGAACCACTACTCCTGACTATTGTTAGGTAATCCCTTTCATTATCATCACTTTCCTCCATTAGTGGTTCAATGACCAATTCTAGATGAGTTCCTGTGATATCCTATGTACACTATTTTCAAAAATTAGTCTCTGATCATTAGATATTATTCTGATTGAATCACCAAGTTAGGACTCGGAGTTTTTAATATCCAGAGTGACGAGGAAACGTAATTTTTTTCTCGATTCATTTTATTCATTCTTTCGCTGACCATTATTTCATACAATTCACGAATAGCAGGCAAATTGGCGTATATGTCTCAGAAAAGTTTATATTTATAAAGTAACGCATTCATGATAGTGAGAAAGATTTTTGGAATAACTTTCACCACCGTTACTCTGTCCTGGGGAGTCGCTGTGAAATATCCGTCGCAAATTTCAGCTCTTCTTTAGAGGAGAAATAACCCTATCTATGGTTCCAAATGTCTGAAGTTCTTGTCTTCAGGAAAAAAAAATGCTTAACGATTTCTTTCTCTCTCTTTTTCGAATGTGATAGTGAATGGTAGACTCATATTTGTTAGCTGCTTTTTGACAATTTTCCATCGATTATTTCATATGTGATCCTAGAAAATGTCGCTTTACTGAATAAATAACTGAAAATGCTGTTGTTGTTAAACATTTTTCAACTTCAACCGTTTTGGAATGTAGTTTAATGATATTATATGCTCTTTTTTCTAGGTGTGCTGCACCAATTGAAATGAAATCCTTCAGTTTCTATAATTTGTATGAGAAAAAAAGTCATTTGAGGTGTTTAGATTTATATGGTGCCAGGCCAGAAAGAGATGGTCCTATGCTTGTTGGAATATTGGCAGGTAGGTACCTGATTTGTATTATGTGATGATTCCACATCCTAAAAGCGTAGCATTAACGATCCTAAGCCAGAAAGCACTCGCCGGGTCATGAATTGATCATCTGAACCCTTCTGACAAGAATAACCTTGGAGAGGAAGAGGTGATAAATGTCCTCATTCCCTTGAAAAATAATACAAACTTTCATTCGGGCGGCAAGTGTAGAAAATCAGATCTTGTGGAACTATGCAATGTACTCGAGATTTTATTATTATTAGCATACTGAAGTCTTTTGCTCAAAAAGAATTTAGTGAAAACATATTGAGCTCTTACTGAACCCCAAATGTTGTCCCTAGCCTAGAAGCAACACCGGGTTTCTACGGTTTATTTAACTTTTCATACAGGCTGAGAATACCTCCTGCAACATTAAAAATTTAGCAAAGAAAACAAAAGATTCTATTGCAAAAAGAAATCTCACCGGTTAATCTTCAAAGATATTGAATGATCATTAGAATAGCTTCCGTCATTATAAATACAAATCTGAGATCTTCTAGTCTAGGTTGGCTTCATCCACACTGAGATACCTAGGAAGTGGTTTTGGTTATGTATATGGAAACCTTGAATCTTGTGTTGTGCTTTAGAATATCCTCTGATCGCCAGTTGAAACGTTAACTAATGACACACACACACACACACACACACACACAAACACAAAATATTCACGCATATACACACACACACATGTAGGTTATCAATAAAAAAATCAAATCGAATCAAAAACACTTCTACAGTGTTTTTTCAATATAATCTCTATTAAACTCTCAATTGAGTATTGACAAAAGTAATCGAATTGAATAATAATGTATTTATTTTAGGTGTATTGATAGCTATTCCTGTCATACTGTTTGTGTTTTATGCCTATCAGAAACGTTGGTTCAGTATCTGTGGAATATGTGATAACTCGCCTGCTGCGTATTCGAGGAGATTTTATGAACAAGGTGCTTCTGATGATAAGTTGTAAATGAGGAAAGACTAGTTACTTAGGTGTGTATACCCATTAGGTATATGCTAATCGTTTGAACTAATATTTATATTATTGTTTGTAAGCTAAATAATTTTAATATATATTTAAAATTTTTGTTGTAATTTTTTTTATTTTTCTTGATCTGAATTTATCATCCTGCAGTTTTAATCATTCATTATGGATGGATTCTTAAATAACACATAGATCAAGTGTGAAATTGAACTCAATTCAAATTGATTGTACAATCGAAACCACATACATATTGTATTATACTTCATTTCAATAAAATCTAAGCGAAGATCCACAATTTGAGTGAGTCATTTCCAATCTATAATAAACGACTCAATCGTTACGACCTACTGAATAAGTAAATTCATTTTTTCTGACACTCAAATTTATACTAATGATAATCGTTGACTATTTGAAATTATTTTTATCGACACTGAAATCCGATACTAATAGTATCATATATTTGATTTAGTTGTATATAACTTAAGACAATTAATTCATTTCTACAGCACTTTTTAAAAACAAAACGGAAAGCAAATGGGCTATTAAAATTCGAATCAATGAATGGGGATATCGTAAGCGATAAGGAATAGGGGGTAGGTGTAATTGTAGCAAAGTTGTTTCCTTCGGGTATTATTGGATAATATAGCTTGGGGAAAAACCAAATTTTATGTTCGCCTGATCTTCTTCATTTGGAGAAATTTGGTCAAATATTCATACGGGCTTGAAGTACCCTCAACTCTCAATATTTAAATATCATTTTGGCAATTTTCTTCGATATTATGAGAGTGAGTATTTTGATTATCATCAAATATTTTTTCAATGTAGCACTGATTGGGGCGAATGAAACAAATCGTTACTGTTTTTATATGTACCCCAGCTGGTTCACCCAGTTTTAGAAATGTGTTGATAATTTTTTCCCATATCATGAAACTTCATGCTCAGTTGTTTGAAGGTGATTGACAATGTTTCGTGATGAATTTCACTAGTTCGGACTTCCATTGTCTACTATATAAAATGATTTGAAATCCCTGAAACAAGTAAAAAAGAATAATTAAAAAAAGAATAGCTGAAGATAACAATTATATTAAGCAAACAATAAACCTGAAATGAAATGATAGTGAAATAACCTAC
>WOGO01005048.1:0-12758 GCA_015342085.1 Leptinotarsa defecta | reverse complement strand
GTGTAACGGATTCAAATGTAGTGGTGTGTGGCCCGTTGACTCCTCCATCTTAAGAGTCAGACTTTTTGCCAGCAGAATATCTCAACACAACTTTAGATCAGAATCGAGAAGACAGTGAATGTTGAGATCAAGAGAAAACTGCTATGGCACTGGCAGTGATTCTGAAATATTTCGAAAATCTCAGATGGGAATTCGTCTTTCTTCGAGCAACCTAAATATTCCACCCCCAAGAAAATCGCCCAATGATGAAGATGGGGAAGCCATGCCATTTGTAGTTGTGGGTGATGAAGCCTTTGGGCTAGCAAATAATTATTTTCAGCCATATGCAAAAAGGAATTTAGGCAACATAAAACGAATTTACAAGTATAGACAAACTAGGGCTCGACGTATGGTCGAATGTACATTTGGCATTCTGGCCAATAAGTGGCGGATTTTTCATCGCCCAATCGATGTGGGCATTGTTTTTTGTGTTAAAATTATTAAAGCCTGCTGTATGCTCCATAATTTTGTGCGAATAAAAGATGGAATTTACAGATACACTCTATGATTGCCCTTTAGATAAGTATAGTTGTATTGACAACACAAGTAATCGAGGAAGAAATCACATGACTGATGTAAGTCAGTACTTTTCGTCGTATTTTATTTCTCCAAAGGGCTCTGTTTCGTTTCAATATGACAAAGTATGAAAAGTGTACTAACCATGTAATAAATAATAGGCGTTAATTCAATTGTCCCTAAGCAACAATGTAGTAATGATATGTATATGTTTTTAAAAAGAGAAAGAAAACGGTGTTTTCTACTAGAAATTAGTTACAATTTAACCTTATTAGGTATTCACAACATTACTTGCCTTGTTTTCTTTTGTCTTCAGCATTCATTTCACCCCATACAGGAACAACAGTTGCACAAACCTCATCCCATAGTTTCTTTTTAATATTTACATCGGAATATTATTTCAATGCTTTATTATATAATGCATGTCGGTTTTCAACTTCCGCAATTAAATGTTCTACTGAATATTCAGCAATATTAGACATAATTATGAAAAATTAAATGTAATGAAAACGCAAATATACTCATCAAATATAAAGTAGGTACTAGATAATATTTGATATCAGTGTGCGCTTGTCCTTACTGGATGTAACAAAAACGGAAAATCAAAATACCGAAGAAAAAAGCTGAGTACATTTATTGTAATTTTAAAAAAGAGCTAGAATGGGAACCTTGTTTGGATGTAAATTGGAATTAGAAAAAATTTTACTGTTCATAGCATACTTCTTATTTATTCCACACCCTAGAATTAAATTTATCAAGAATGAACTGAAAATTAGCTCAGAATCTGTAATCGATTGGAGCAATTATTGCAGAGAAGTAAAACATCTGGTTTTTATTTAAGTATTGTATATTATTAAATTCCCTATCATTTGAGGTTTGTTTGGAATGGTTCAATAAGAACATGTTTAAATTGGGCAGAGTTGGAAAAATCGTGGAAATTGACGAGGCTAAGGTTGGTAAACGTAAATATAAGAGAGGACGATTGGCTTTTTGGAGGTATAGAGTATGTTATTGCAGTTCCTGACAGAACTGCAATAACTAAAATTATAAAAGATCATGTCGGGCCACGAACCACTATCACAGAACACCCTAACTACACAGAAGCGTAAGACCGACTTCCTGCCCAAACTTTATCTGAGTGCGCTTGTGCTATGCTTAGTGTTACATTTGTCAAATGTAAACTTCAAACTTCCCTCAGGTTCTATGCAGTTGATTTTTGTTTTCGTTGTGTCGTGTCAATTTTCTTCACAAGTGTAAATAATTGTTAATAAATTGAGTGACCCCGTTGGTTTTTTGAACTTCCTTTTATTCTTGTGGTATATATTGATTTGGTAAAACTAGTTACTAGTGCGATTGTTGAATAGGCTGTCAGAGATGTCCAGCAAAGGAGGAACTGAGTGTGCCTTCTAAGGATTAATTGATAAGAATTAATCTTTTTTCAGGTACCCAAAAAATCTCAAAAGGTATTTTTCTTAAACTTTTGTTGTGGAAAATTTTTTAAACCTATTCTTCAACCCCTGAAGCATTACATAAAAGTTATCGTTTGTGTGAACTCCACTTCGAGGATTCTATGTTTAGGAACAAACGTAGTTAGAAAGCAGTTAATTCAGCATACTGTTCCCATTATTTTTCCTCATTCCTTAAAAAGGAATCTTGAAGTTGAAAAGAATATGACTCCGCAAACAAAAATCAACATAACAGACTCAGCAATAGTATACAAATGTGATTGCGAGTTTCAAACTTTCTTATTTTGCAGACATCGAAATAGTTCATCTCTAAAGTCAAAAATCATTGTAAATTATTCTAACACATCCAGAGCAAAAGCATTGACAATAACATCATTTTTTGATTTGATTAAAGGTGAATTCATGCAACCCAACTTAACTTGTATTCAAGCAAAAACTCCCTAACTTGAATAACTAAGACATGAACTATTGATTTTGACAACTGAACAATTTTTGAAGCGTTAGCGTAAAAAAAGTTGATAAGTTACTGAATATAATGCATGAATGCTTCCATTTGATTTCCAACATGGAACTTATTTAGTTACTAAGTTAAATTAAATACAAGTTGAGTTGGATTGCATGAATTCACCACATGTGTCTATCAAGAGAAAGTGATTGCTATATATTTGTGTTCTCAGTCAGACACTTTTACCATTAATTTAGACAACAAGGAACAAGAAGATAGTTGTTTGATATCGCCATCTGCTTCAACACAGACTCCAGCACATTTGAGTTGTCACAGTCCAAGAAAGGTTGAGGGAGAAGTTGAAAAATGTGAGAAGGAAACTTGCATGTAGATGGGAGTCTATCACAGAATTGAAAGAGTCATCGACTCTTGAAGATTTTCATCAGATGTGTGATAAATTTCTCTCTCTACATCTGGCAAACATTGTGAAGGTTCAAGCAAGACTGCACACTAGGAAATCAAGAGGACCTGGATATACTGCAGAATACAAACAGTTTGCTTCGATACTTTATTTTCTAGGTCCCCGTGCATATACCTTTCTCAGGAAATTATTATATTTGCCAACTGAAAGATCATTGTAAAGAATTACAGAGAAAATAATCTACAAGCCAGGTTTGGAAAATGAGTCTCTTTTCAATACCCTAGAAATAAAGATCGGTTCAATGTTAGAACAAGAAAAACATTGTTCTCTGTGTATTGACAAGATATCTCTCAAATGTAATCTACCAGACAGGAAGAGATAAGATCAGTGGTTTCACTGATCTCGGCGAAAATGGCAAATATTTTTCTCCTGCGAATCATGCCACAGTATTCATGACAAGGGGGCTTTATTCTAATTGGAAACAGCTCTTGTCTATTTTTTGGTAGATGAAGCTTTCGTTGAACAATGTATAAGAAAACGTTTGGATATAGGATATGTGCACCTAAACTTACCGAATCACATATTTCTCTGAATGATTTTGAGAGAATGAAAGTGAAATTTGCTGTACAAGTATTGAGCAACACAGTTGCAAGTGGTATAAATACTCATGTGAGTTCAGGTGCACTCTCTGGTGACGCCATGCATATCATTCAAGTTATTGGAAAATTCAATATTCTCTTTGATATACTGAATTCCTCGGTAAAAAACTCACCTAATGCCTGAAAAAATGTATTTGAAGTAGTAGACTATCAAACAAAGTTTCTTGAAAAAATTAAGATATTTTTGAAAAAACTAGTTATACTGAATCAAAAAGGCGATAATATAACCTCCACCATAAACTTTATAAGTTGTTGGCAGATCGCTATAAATGGAATACTGAAACTCCGGAACACATTGAAACTGTCTGGATTCAAATATTTGAAAACGAGGAGAGTGAACCAGGATTGTATCGAGAACTTCTTTGGTACTGTACGCTAACAAGGAGGTAAGTCTGTGAACCCCAATCCTATTCAATTTCAAAGAGCTTTCAAGAAACTGTTTTGTCAGAGTTATTTCAACAATGATAACACAAATTGTATGGATGATTTGGATATTCTCTTGATTGAGTTGAAGCAATCTGAATTTGATAACAACGTCCAAGCTGTTCTGCCAGAGCAACCGATCTACATTGCACTTACTGTGCTACCAAAACAGAATGCCTTCACTTTATATTTGTGGATATTCAATTAAAAAAGTCCTGAATGTTCATTCTTGTTCTGTTTGTCAACAAATTTCCAAGGATTGTGAAGAATTGGATTCTGCAAAATTATTTACTCATTTTAAAGCATATGATAAAACACAAAATATTAATGGAGGTCTTAAAACGCCGAATGATATGTTCATTGAATTCATTTACAATATAGAAGTATTGTTCAGTTCCAACTTCAGGAAAGTGTGTTTTGGAAACAGAGTATCTCATGATCTTTTTGAAAAACTGATATCCGTGCAACTAAATCATCCATGTCCTGAGTTCCCAAAAAAATATGTTGTTACTCTCTTTCTTAAGCAACGAATATTTTATTATTTAAAATTTGCTAATAGATAATTTGAAACTGAGAAAGGAAAGAAGAAAAACAAAAAAATATCCATTCTTTCTCATTTATGAGTTTTTACAAGATTTCTTTGTTCTTTGTTACAGTATTATTTCTTCCATTTGTGGGTTCTCTAGACAATCAGTTTTCTAATGTATGATTCTATTATGTTTGTATTATTTCTTCTTCTCAAATAAAATATTTCATTATCACTTCCTTGTTGAGTATTTATTGATACCCTCGAATTTTTAATTTTTGTCTCGTATGTTATAATAACTGTGCTTGGAGAAAAATAAAAAAAAACATTTCAAAATGTGCCATTTTATTCCCTCCATCAAATAATCCCTACGAAAATCGAAGATTGATTATCCTAGTATGAGAGTCGAGTGCAAATAATATCAGTTTGTTGTTAAGGTAATTGATCTCTAAAAAAGTGTACACCAAAGGTTCCAATTTCATCGTTTATGCCCGTATGCACCGTATTTAAATTCAGTCGCGACCTACTTAATCTAAATTACGTCTTTTAGATTAAATACCAATGCACCGCGGATGGTTTAGGTAATCCGGATTACCATTTTGGCAACATTACATATTATAGCAAAGCTAGTGGCAAAAAGAAGTAAATGAAAATTATAACCTCGTTTTTTGTATTGTTCAACAACGTAGTTATTAAAAATACTGTCATTTGTATTTTTGATTGTAAATATGGAAAGAGAAAATGAAAAGAATCGTATTCCTAATTTTTCTACTGGCGAAAAGGTATGCTTAATGAATATTTGTAAAAAGTACCAAAAAGTACTTGAAGACAAACAATCATACATAACAAATTGATGATAAAAAAATAAGATATGTACAAAAACTGAAAATGACTTTATTAGCCAGGCTTCCAACATATGCAACAGAAGTAGTGAATAACTTAAACGGTTGTGTGTGAATAAAAAAAAGAATTACGTAAGAAGTTTGCTGATCTTGACAAAAGTACATATATAACAGGAGGTGGACCGCCACCACCTGATCCGAAGTTGGATGCAGCAGACACTATTTTAATCAGCATGCTTAATGAAAATACTGTATCAGGATTTTATTCAGGATTTGACTCTGACAATTCAGGAATATTGGAACCTTCAGAAAAAAAGCAAAAAACAGAATGTGATATCCAAATTTACGAGTTTGATCCTGCTACTGGTTCGTTAATTGAAGAAACTGATTCTGAGAATAATGTGAGTTTCTAAATTTTTTTATCATAGTACTTGCTTATGTCCTTTATTCGAGCCTTTATTACTACTAAAACAGGATCTTATCTTTATTTACATTTTTAGAGTCTACAAGAATTTTATTTTTAGGTTAGAAAAATCGTTTCTACATACTAATCCAAGTTTAACCCATGAAAAACGGAGGATTAGATTTTTGAAGGCTTAAGCCCGACTTTTAGTACGGTGCATGGTAAATTAAAGCATTTATCTAGATCAAACCTTTAATCCCGATTAAGTGCACACAGTGCATATGGGCGTTAATGATATTTGGCGTCGATTACGACCTATATGGTGTTGAGATTGCCATAATTAATGAAACCAATATACCATGGGTATAAATGGGTAATCTTCCTTGAAAAAATCTACCGGACTTAGTTATGTTGCGATAGTTTAGATTCTCGAATATTTTTTTATGAATACAAAGTTAAGTAGGGAAAAATATACAGAATTTTTTTAGCAAACTTACAAAAGTAATATGTCAGTTCAGAAGGAATCCCTGAATATATTTTCCAATCGAATGCTGAAGTAGGTACACCCAGAACTACATTAATTTCATTCAATTCAAATTTGCCGCTCACAAAAGTGACAGATGTAACACTAAGGAGAGGGGGAAGAGCACGAAAAATCGCCCCTTGAAGATCGAAGTGCCGTCTTTCACTTACTCTTCTGTGTAGTTAGGGTGTTCCGTGCCACTATCATATCGGACTGTTGGACACCTTACAATCGCTTGGGTACTGAGGGTTGTAAACACTTTCAATCACAATATGAATTTTTTTGATCCTCATACAGGTTAGCTGTGCAAATTTTTGTTCAACTTTCATCACAAATGTATAATACAGTAGGGCCTCGGTAATCCGAATTCCCGCTTGCTCGGTTATCGCTGTAATCCGGCCGGGTAATGAACATTCAACATCAACATTAAAAGACAAATTGCGAATTATAGAAATGTTAGATAAAGGTGACAGCTACCCTGCCATTGATCGGAAGTTTGGTATAGGCAGGTTAACTGTAGGCGACATAAAGAAAAACAAAGACAAAATCTTGAACTTTCTTAGCCTAACAGAACATGGTCCCGGTGTACGAAAAACACTGAAGAAATCGGAAATTCCTGTTTTAGAAGATGCTTTGTTTACGTGGTTTTTGCAACAAAGGCGATTGCCTTTGTTGCCTGTAAATGGTGATATGATTTGTGACAAAGCTCATATTTTTCATCGTCAGATTACAAACTCCAATATCGAGTTTAATGCAGGGGATGGTTGGACGAGTTTAAAAAACGCCACGGAATGAGCCATTTAAAAATGACCAGTGAAAACTGTCAAATGATGAAGTCGCTATCGGAGCATTCCAACTAGAGTTATAGAAAGTTATCAGAGAAAAAATGTAACAGCGGCACAGGTTTACAATGGTGACGAATCTAGTTTATACTGGCGATTATTGCCAGATCATAATTTAGTCTCTTGTAACAAATCCATTTTACCCATCCTTGGCCGACCCTACCATGCCCTAGCAGGTGGCTGCCAATCCCGAAACCAGACAGGAAGAACAGTTAGTTAGTTACAGTTGACCCAGTTACGGCGTACGAATTGTCTTCGTGTTGCGAAATAATCTCAATGTATTGTTGTGTTATTATCAACCGAAAATCCATTTAATTAAATATCTTTCTTTTTACAATGTTTTCGTGAACTTTCGATAAATACCCCTTTCATAGTGGCGCTCCAGAACATTTGAAGAAGTCGTAATATTTTCAAGCCGCGTTTACACCGGAGTTTGAAACACGAGTTGCAAACAGAAATTGCAAACATGTCTGAAAACACGCATTTTTAGACGAAACATTTCGCTGTTGCAAACAGTTTTTCAGTGTTTGCAACAGAAAGTTTTGTTTCCACCTGAAGTCGGTAAAGATCAAAGTGAGTAGCAAACTTTTGTTTGCAACACTGGTTTTGGTCACTATGTGCCGTTGAAACACGAAACAGAAACATTTCCCGGCCATCCCCTACGCTGCCACCTCCACTCTCACTCACGTGATCACTCGCACCACCCTGTCTCGACTCAAGTGTCATCTCCTGTCTGGACTGCTACTAGTGAGATGGAGTGGGAAGAAGACAACATTCTAAAGTTAATTAACTTGTACAGAGAGCAGCAAGTCCTGTGGAACCAAACTATTCCCGATTACAAAAATAAAAACATGAAAAACTACGCATGGAATGACATTTTACGTGAAATGAATTTAAGCAAGGCAGAGGTACAAAATAAAATGAGGAACCTCATTATTCAATTCAATAGAGAAGCTAAAAAGGGGAATAAGTCTGGACCGGGGGCCGACGATGGGAAAACCAAGTGGAAGTTTACAATGTACAATAAACATTTTTACAATTGAAAAAACACTAATGTAAAATTGTGCTAATGTTAAATCAGGATTACACTACGATTTCACATTGCCTTAACCTAATGCTTATCCTGCCAGGAGACTGATCCTTGAGGACTCTTAAAATATTCTGAAAACTCTTTTCGGATCTTTGCTAGCTCTGAGGGTTTCCTAGGAATCCACTTTAGACGGAGGAGTGTCCCCTGGGGCATTCCATCCACCCTCCACTGGCCAGGTACAAGAGTTCCACTAGAATCCTTACTATCGTACGTCCCTGAGGGATTGTACGATGCACTTGACGACTCGCTCCTCCTTAAAAAGTTGTGCAGATGCGCGCATGTTAATACAATTTTTTCAGCGTTTTCTATTTCAAGAAGGGGTTTTCTGAGTACTCTAAACACGAAACAATTCCAAACACATTTTCGATGACTCTACGCGCACGGCATTGGCGATAGTTGAAGGTTCGTTCAAGACTTCCTTTATCGTAGAGGCCTGGAAATGGTTTCATGATGTTTGGTTGCAGAGGGAATGTATCGTCTGCAAGCAGGACGTAAGGTACTGGATAGGTCCTCCCTGGCAACATTTTGGGGTTTAGAAGATTCAAATCAGATTCATCCAAAGTTTCTTGATTTTGCTGTGAGCAAATACACCATCATCAGAAATGCGTCCTTGGCATCCAACCGAAACATAAGTGAAACAATAGTTTGCATCTACAACTGCAAGCAAGACAATGCTAAAGAATCCTTCATAGTTGAAGTAGTCACTGCTAGTGTTGATTGGTGCTTGTAGCAATACATGTTTCCCATCCATGCTACCAATACAGTGAGGGAAGTTCCATTGTCAGTTATACTCTTCAGCGTGATGTAGCCACTCATCTTTTGTAGAGCGAAACTGCAATCAGATGGAACAAATTAAATATCTAGTACAGCCAGTATAATATAGCCTAGTACCGGTCGCGACGAGGTGGGAGGGAAACAAGGGGGCTATTAAGGTACGGTTTCCTAGGACTGTCGGTCGGCCGAAACCGACCGCAATCGATGTCCGCTGGAATCAGTTGTGCGTTTTTAAACGAAGGCGGATTCCTAGAGTCTCCGCAGATAATTTCCGGTGACTTTTGTCGGTTTCGGTCGTCGGTTCTATTCAGTCGATGCTTGATTTCAACCGAGAGCGGAACGGAAATTTAAGAAAAATGAGCAGTCAAAAACTGTTATGTGTTGAAGAAGAAACTTTAATAAATTTAGTTAAACAATATCCAGCATTGTATAATTGTAAACTTAAGGTTTACAAAGACCAAACCTTGAAAAATAACATGTGGAAAACTATTGCAAATAGTTTGGGGTGGTCAGGTTAGTTTAAATTAAATACAATGGAAGCTTAAAAATTATAAAATTATAGTGAAATTTTATTATTACACATAGAAATACAATATCATATTAGCCTGTCGACAATTTTATCTTGCCAGGGTACTGACCCCTATTCACTGTTGAAGAATTCTTTGAATTTATCTCTCACATTGAAAGCTTGAAATGTGGATCTTTTGGCATTCGACGGAGTCAATGAAACCATATTTTTGTGGGTAGTCTATTATCAAATATATCCAAATCTCTCGGGCATGGAATTTTATAATTCCTTAACATATTGTGTGAGATACATGCTGATAGTACGAGCTTAGTAGCAGTATCTGGCTTTAATGCAATATGAGTATAGAAGACTCTAAAGTATTGGCAAATTATTCCAAAGCCAATTTCAGAGGTCCTCCTTGCCCTGCAGTGGCGGTAATTGTAGACATATTTTGATTTGTCATTTTTGGCTTGTTCCCGGGGATATGGCTTCATTAATGTTGTCGTAAGTGTAACCTATAATAATTTAGGAGCTTCAGTATGCTACTAGTGCAGCCATCTATGCTGCGGTAGGTATACTATAATGTCTACCTTAAACTGTACTACAACTTTTACATATAGAAAATGCAGACTCTGATGTGACATCAGTTCATTCGTGCGCGTGGGTTTTCAGTTGACTGTCGAGCTCCGTCGTGTCAATATTATTTTTTTGTCAGTTGAAAACTTCAAGTGATTCAACAACAATTTTCGGTAAGTACTTTATTGAAGGTGTTATTTAGTAACTAATAATATTATTTTTGTTAGAATCTTAACTATTTTTATTTCAATGTAATGGTTTACACTTTCCCACCAATAAATCGTATTTGGGGAAAATGTAACCGGCAATAGGTTACACTTATCCCTGCTATAATTTTAAAACACTCAAGTATTTTATCGTTACAGACTATGATACGAAACTATATCCGCAAAAAACCTCCACCGAGCTATACCAAAAATGAATTGGGAGAGGTAGTACAAGCTGTAAAAACAGGTAGTCTAACTTTGTATAGGGCAGCAATAGCATACAAAATACCCAAAGCTACCCTTTTCACTCATGTTAAGGGTACCAGGGGAACAAAAAGTAGTCCTGGAGGCAGGGCTCCTATTCTCCCTTTTGAAGTGGAAAAAAGAATTGCAGACAGTATCAGACTAGCTGAGAAATGGGGCTTGGGACTATCCAAAAAAGAAATTCTTCAGTTAATTGGACGCTTTGTAAATGAAAATAACATCCCGACACCTTTCAAAGACGGAATCCCTGGAGACGATTACTTTATTCGGTATACGAAAACATTCAACTTAAGTCTCAAAAAACCGCAGTCGGTTGAAGTTGCTCGTAAGAGAGCAATGGACCCATTCATTATCTACAATTATTTCATTCTTCTCAAAGAGCATGTTCAAAATATACCGCCATCTCAAATATATAATCTTGATGAAACAGTTTTTGCCTAGATCCATCACGTATTAAAGTAGTTGGAGAAAAAGGTAAAGCAGCTCATAGAACAACAAGCGGCCCCGGTCGTGAAAACATAACAGTTCTCCTTGGGGGAAACGCTGCAGGTGAAAAACTTCCATCTTTGATAGTATTCAAAGGGAAGAATATTTGGGATAGCTGGATTACCAACAAGACCGAGTATCCTAAAATGACTTATTCAGCAACAAAAAACGGGTGGATGGAGACAGAAACGTTTACAAAATATTTTGAAAATAATTTTTTGCAAAATATTGGCAAGGAAAGGCCCGTTATATTAATTTATGATGGCCACACCTCACACATTAGTATTTCTTTGATAGAAAAAGCA
The DNA here is from genome assembly GCA_015342085.1 of Leptinotarsa defecta. NCBI lineage: Eukaryota > Metazoa > Arthropoda > Insecta > Coleoptera > Chrysomelidae > Leptinotarsa > Leptinotarsa defecta. The sequence goes on along the minus strand of WOGO01005048.1, from coordinate 1,444 downwards.
ATAGCTAATAATATAATAATAATTAAGCTTCCACCCCATTTTAGTCACTTATTACAGCCTATGGATCTATGTGTATTTAAGTCATTAAAAGTAGCATGGGATGTAGAACTGACAAAATGGCAGAGACAAAATTATGGCACCAAATTACCTAAAGCAGTATTTTCCACCATAATTTCTAAAATATGGTCAGAAGCAAGTCCTGCATTACTTATTAAGGGATTTGAAAAAGGAGGAATACACTCTTTCAATAATCAAGTGATAGAAGCTGAAAAATTTGATCCAGAAGCATACAGAACGTGGAATCTAGAAAACAGCAATAACAACTCGCCAGTAGCTGTTCCAGATCCGTCTGTCGCAGAACAAATTAAAGAAAACCAAATTAACTTGCTATCCACTTCATCCAGTTCTCAAAAATCTTTAATCGATGCAAGTTTGTCATTTGAATCTAAAAGCTTGACACCATCACTTACATCCATAACTTTTGAGAGCATTATTTTAGAACAACTGAAACAGGTTCCAAAAACAGAAAAAACTACACGCAAAAAAATTTGTTAATGGGCTGAAGTTATTACAACTTTGGAGGCAATTGCTATCTTAAAAGAGCAAGCGAATAAAGTTGAATCAAAACCTAAAAAACTAGGAAGGAAAAAGAAAACAAAAACAGTTGTACGAAGAAGAGACAGATGAAGATAGTTTAGAAGAAAAAGAAGAAAATGCTTCAGATGATGACATAAATTTGGATGATGAAATAGTAGATTTCAACGAAGAAGCAGAATGCATGAGCTTGCTGGATAATAGTCCAGAAAAATTAAACATTGAGAACTGGGTTCTGGTAAAATTTAACACAAAAAAATTGTCTAAAAAAAATTTACGAGTCAAATTTGCCAGAAGGTCAGGATCTTCATCCCAATTTTATTGGCCAGACATCGAAGACATATCAATTATAACTGCAGACCAAATTCATATGTATTTACCTCCCCCTACTATTCATAAAAGAGGACATTTAAATTTCAGTATTTCATTTAAGCAAAATGTATGTTAAATTAATATTTCCAATAAAATGTTCTAATATTATTTCGTATGTTTTTTTAATTTACACTTGCCCCATGTTGTTGGGGAAGTGTAAACCATTGGTTCATAAAGACGATTTCATATGTGAAAAAAAATACAGTAGATTTTTCTTTTATATTTTTAGTCCCAATTCTACTTGCCCTTGTTAATGACACTCCAAAATTTCATTAATTTTAGTCGTCATAAAATAAAATTACAACCCAAAATAGTTTATCTATTGGAATTTTAGGCCACACTTACCCCGGTGTACCTTACAATAATTGGTCCTATAAAGGGTTAAGAACAAATATCAAAATTCATCTTTGTTGGAATTTTATAAGAGTCTTCCACTGGAACAATTTGATAATTTGCATAAATTTGCTCGTGGGTTGTT
>WOGO01005047.1:0-12152 GCA_015342085.1 Leptinotarsa defecta | reverse complement strand
ATGGAGACTAGAAACGTCTCGTTTGGCATTGAAGCTTATCGCTATCTATTGTATAGATTGACAACTATCGAACAGGAAATATTTACTGTCTAGTCCGATAGATGGCGTTACACGAGAAAATGCGCGTTAAACGTAAAAGAGCGGTAAAGTTTGTATTTAAATCAAAAAAACATTTTTAAATTAGCCATCGCTTCTCTAAACCTCTAGGCCTCCAGCGTTATCGCCTACTTTGAGAAAGACTACTCTAGACCTATCCTAGTTGTTGGCAACATTTGCCTCATAATTTGAGGGTGGAATTCATTAGGAGGCATGAGCGAGTTTCCACTATATTTTTTGAATAAATAGTATGAATTGATCATTAGCATGTATTAAATATGGATTCCCAGTTTCTTATGCCATCTGATAGTTTTTCGTTCGAGTGGATAATACGATAGCATTTGGTCCGTTTCATCTACGCTGCCGATATTTTCATTATTCTGAAGAATGGGTAGGGGTTTCTGTAGACCAATTTATCGTCGAGCTCTATTTTGCATCGATTTATTTGTAATTCGATGTTTGGTTCATTTCGTTTTTCACATGTCAACATACTGCCATGCTTCAAAGTTTTTATGTCACCATGAACCTATTAATTTCATTCACATCGTCTGAACCTTTCATATTATCCGTCATTTCATCTTAATCATGGAAATCATACCACCCACATTTTTTGCTCGTCATTGATTGCGAAAGTGGGATCCTCTTGTGTATAAGAACGTCAACATTTAAGTTTCTTACAATTCCTTGATGTTTGTCCTAGAGGGCTCTGGAATAGCGTCATCCATTTTTTATACAGTATATACTTGCGTAATAATTTACAATACTACAATGCTCTGACCAAATATATGCATTCTAGTCAGACACTAAGCAACAACTGATCTTTGTAACAAGGTTATTAGTTTGGGTAACAAGATCTTTATTTTTGAACTTCTGGCCAAGGGCACCAAAAATTATGATCCAGGGCTTATTCAATTTGGAATGACCTCTAGCGAATTTTTGAAAAATGTCAAGAGGGTCTCGACAAAATTGCAAAAGTTATAAACAATTTAGTAAAAAAAAGGGAGCTTTGGTTTTTTGCAAATATCTCGGAAAATGCTGAAGATATCTGAAATTAGAAAAAAACTCCTTAAATTATTTTAACTCATTAAATATCATTATTGGGAATAAAAATCACATATGTTCTAGACACTTGAATAAACAAAAATACAAATACAAAAATACCGTTATTATATTATTAGATATACTTCAGTTTTGAATTAACATAAAGACCCTGATAATTTTTAAACTGAAAACCTAATTTTTTTTCACTCCTTGGAGCTTTTTTTGAATGTCTTTAAAAAAGATTCCCGTTGGAAAAATAAAAGAAAATTGATTTTCCACTTTGTTAATAAAAATCAAAGACATTAAAAATGAAAAATTAAATTGAACCAATGAAATTTTTTTTTTCAATATTCAAATTTATTCGTATTCTAATTATTCAAAGTAACAAAAAAATGATTTTTCATAATATTTAGCTCTATTTGTATAAAAGATTGTTACAAACAAATGTATTGTTTATAAGATATTCGAAATTTTTTGGGGTATTTTCATCAGTGATGAATATTATGATTTTGAAAAACAAAATCGATTCTTAAAATAGATTTGTATTTCTCAAAAACGCATTTGTTGATTTGTTGACAATTTTTTCTGCTACTAAATATGAATATTAGAAAATGTTTTTTTTTAATCATAATTTTCAGTTCTCTTTGATATTGTGAAAAAACCCTTTTTTTAATATTTTCTTTATTTATTTGATAAACAATTTGTTTTAAATAAATTAATTTTTACGATATATTTTTTAACACTGCCAAGAAAGGCTTTCAAGAAAAGTTCCAAGAAGTGAACAAAATTTGAGGTTTTCAGTTCGAAAATTTGAAAATTTGAACCTTTTAAAAATTATTCAATCAACTATAGTAGGTATATCTGATAAAATAATCACGGGAAAAAAATTACTTGGATTTTCGTTTATTCAAGTATCTAGAAGGTAAGTTAATTTTTTTCTCAATAATGATATTAAATGGGTTAAAATAATTGTTATTGTTCAAAGGTCCGTATTGGTCAGCACGTGCGGGACGCGCTTCGCTAGCTTTTTGCGCTATGTTCGCCACTAAATTGAAATTATAAATATTGTTGATAAAGTTCCGGGATGTGGGACTTTCTATAGGAAATATCCTCATCTTCAAGTATCTTCAGATATCTTTAATAATTTCCGAGATATTTGCAAAAATCCAAACCCCTTTTTTTTACTAAATTGTTTATAACTTTTGCAATCTTTTCGAGCCCTTCTTGAAATTTCTCAAAAAGTTGCTAGAGGTCATTCCGAAGCGAATGAGCCCAGGATCATAATTTTCGGTGCCCTTGGCAAAAACAAGATTTTATCACCCAGACTATATACCACAGTATAGCTATTACTGTCGTTATACGAATGACGTTTAAAGACGTCATGTGTACTGTACTGCAGTAGTTTTATGATGACCTCAGGTGTCATGAGCAGTAAATTGGCTACTTATCAGTTCAACCTAGCACATTTTGAAAGACAACTCAGTCCGTTTCGTATATTTGACTTTAATATTGCCACTGACAAATCAGTACAATGTGACATTTGTATGATGCAAAGCATTCATATGAATAAATTTTGTTACTTCATTTGTCCTTATTTATTTTTTCTGTTTGCCCAGCAAAATTAGAGGCATTATATTCCTCCACAAAAATCATCAATATAATGATAATATAGTTTCAAACAAATGGAAAGTCAACTGAGATACATTCATCAACTCATTTATCAGTCAAGTTACGAAGACAATATTAAATATTTATAGTAAGTGATATCCAATAATACTACTATGTTTGACAGAGATGACAATGAGTTGATTATTCACATAATAAGAGAAATTTCATTTCGAAAGTGGCTAAATTCTTGTCTTCATCTATTCGATACTACATATTAAATCAATCATTCTCAACTCTAGAGAGTTATTTCATTCTTTACGAGTTACACTGAACTAACAATCATAATGATTGATGAAAATTTCAAAAAGTCTTGGTTGTAATTCTAGGAAGAAATAAACTGGTTCTTTTATTGAAAATTTCGAATGCGATCATCTTCAGGGAGAAAACTGGATTGAAAGGAAGTTGAAGAAAGCTGGGTATATGATGATTAATGACGAATTTAGCCAGGGTGATGTGAAGATACGTAAGATATGAAAATCTCTGAACAAGCGGGAAATCGACTCAACAACGACTGTTGCTGAGACTTCGAGATATAACCTAGATCCTTGCAGTAAACTCACATTTTACTGATTATGTCATTTGCAAAAATAGACTAAGCGTTTAGTACCATTTGACCCCGGCCTATCATCATGGACTTTGTTCTCCGGCTATGTTCTTATATAGTCTGGAACGTTTTTAGGAAAGATACATTTTTGAAAAAAAACGGTTTGGCTTTCTACTTGTCCATCTGTATACAAAAAAATGTGTGAATCTTCCAAAGCGACGAAGAAAGTAATTATTTTCAAAATCAACTCTTTAAATTTTTTCATGAAGATGGGGAAACAGAATGCCAAAACGTTTGTTTCCCCCCAAAAAATATGACTTTGTCGTATCGATTTGTCAGGCCGCTAGAATTGATTATCTTCAATTCTGCGGTAACTCCTAAGATGATAATTTGAATTGTATGGTGTAAAAGGCAATTATAATGTGCATAAAGAACTAAAAATAACTGAAAGATGTATTTGATGAAAATTATTATTATATCCGTCTGAATAACTTCCCAATCATCGTTTTATATTTTATTTTATCCATCAGAATCAATAATAACAGGTGAAACTTTCATAGTTTAATGATTTTTTGCTTGCTTTTTAAATATGGAATATTTGAGGCATGATTGTTTGGTTTCTCTAATAGAATTCTGTTACGGATTCTTAATAATTCTGGAGGAAATTTCTAGGCGGTCGCCTCGATAAGCCTAGTGGAATTCCGAGTAGGAATTTCATTCGTTATTACTGAAAACTTCAATCTTTCAAATCAATTTGTTAACATCCATAAAATGAAGGAAACATTGACATCTAGGCCACCAAAACGAAGTTTTACAAAGATAAAATGCTTTTCACCAACAGCGATGAAACTGACAGCCATGAAATTAAAATCTATACAGGTGTAATTATTCTTAAGTTATACCTGACTCTAGGAGCCTGCATCATTCTCACAACTTCTATCACTGTGATGGTCCTAATCAAACTCCACTAAGACGACTCAAATGAATATATATTAATCAAATGAAATTCACTATCAAATTTCAAAATTGACATCTTGAATTTTTCCGCACAATGTTATTTTTCTATTTTCTTTTTTTTTTCTTCCATCCATTCAACTGTCTATGCACGAGTTGATTCAATATATAATTTGTTTCATGTTTACATCACGAAGAATGAATTGAACTAATTTTTTATATTCAGTTCCATTTTCAACAGGTTGGCTACACCACACACAAGAAACTCTTTTGAAGTTTCTTCCGTAGTTCCTTGTTTATTCTATTTTTTTTCTCATTAATGTATTAGTAATAGGTTACTTGATATTGTATATTATGAATAAAATAAACTTTATTACCATTATTATTAGATATTATTAGATAGAAGAGACCGAAATGAAAAATGACTTGCCATAATTCCACTGATTCACATAAACTCTCGAAAATAAGACAACAAACTCCTCCTTGAGTACCAACAATTTATATTTTATATCCAGAAATCTCAAGATCATTGTTGACAAATACGAGTCCAGTCATTTACGTACTGTGTTCATATTTTCTCAGTGTCACTAGTGTTACAACAGGTTTGTCATTGCGCCATCTGCCTGTGAACGAGGTAACCAACAGCATATCCGAAATTTGCCTGATTCCTCGTATGAGAAGAGAAAACTTGTCACATTTAGTCAGTGGGCATGCTTGGAGACTGGCTATAAATCAAGTCATCTAAAAGAACAATTCGTTCTGGCCAGTCTCAACTCCCTACACTGTAGGTTAATGGATTGTATCAACCTATCTGAGTTTTATTCACACGCAATTGAATTTTTGGACATATTCAGTAGTTTTCCCTTCCTATATGTTTTTTTTTCAATTTCAGGGACATAAAACCCATAAATACCAGGAATATCTTTCAGGAGAAAATTTTTTGAAAGCCATTTTTCTTGAACTTCTTTGAGTATATAAACATTCCTCCATCTAAATAAAGTTGAAGACTAAGATAAAAATCTGTATTTTGAACCATCAATATGCAATTATCATCCTTTAGAAATTTTCTAAAGAATCAAAATCTTTGAATCAGGGCAATTCAAATACAAACACTGGTTTTGAAAACGATAAGATAAAGCTTTCCGAAACGTTAACCCTACATCAACTGATCGTAAAGAGTTTCTATTATCAGGATAAATGTATATTCATGAAAACTATTCAAGTTACTGAGTAGGCTTTCAGTTTAATAAAAATTTCAAAAGTTTATATTACGCAGTAACTTTCCGGAGTGAAGTTTTCAGTTTGCCTTGTTCTACACTTCCACATATTCTCTATTGATTATGTTTGGAGAGACACAAAATTGAACCTCAAATGACAAAATGATATAATATTATTCCGGTAATGACAATATTATGTTCTCATGATTGAATTCTAAAATTGAATTATGTTGATGATATGTAAAGGGTTTATGTTATCGCGATTAATATTATGATTTGTTTAGATATACTCTCTCATAATAATAATGCATTCCAATAGCAGACAACAAATCACGATTAGAGTTTGATGTATTGATGATACACCATACTCATAAATGTTGTTAAATAATGGAAGTAATGGAAAATCCTCTTATTGGTGATCACGAAGTGTTCAAATTGAGAAGAAGTAATTAAAAAAAGTGTAATAATATTGAGTGAGTTTATATTAAAACTATTTGACAATGTTTGGAAATGTAACTTCTGTATTTAGTCAGTTATGACATAAAAATGAGCCCAGATAAAATATAGATTGCATTCCTTCCAATGAGGCTGCATTTCATACAGCAATTATTTGTATCCTTTTTTAAACTTTAGGTGAGTGATATAGCTCTTGCTTGACACACACATTTTCTTTCATTTTGTGTATGTCTTCAAATATTTTGTTGAGCTTGCAGCCCTAGTTTAGGTACAACACTGTTGATTTGTCACGAAAAATAATATAAGAGAACGAGAAAAAGCCGACAAAACATACTCCTCTAGTAGAGAAAAAATGATTATAAACAACCCAGAAAATAGTTTTCTCTTCACACTCTGATGATTTCAGATGACCGAGATCTTCGAGTCACTTATGCAGAGAAATATAACATTTATAACAAAATTTATTTAGAACATGTTTTTTCTCATACCCCTATATTAACATACAGAAATATGTAGAATGGAAACATGTATTTATCAAATGCCTTATTTCTGTTTATATTACTAGGGATCAGATTCGGTTACGCTTAGGAGAAACATGGAGCGTCAAGAGCTGTTGCGCTTGATATTTCTGAGGCTTTTGACCACCCCAATCTACCACTTGGAATGAGGCTGGACATGGCAGATCACCTCGTGATATAATACGAAGGCTAAGGCGTAAGCGTATTTACGGCGCCGAGGCCAAAAAGAGAAAGAGAGCGATAGAGGCAGGAGTGGAAGCAACTATAAGTGCACAATTCTCCTCCCCCATCCCACCTCCATCAGCAAGGGTACTTTCTGCAGCGGGCGCCAAGAGCTCCGCCTTAAATAAAGGTAAGGAAGCGGCTTCCCCTGCAGGAAATCTCCCTTATTTGAGTACCTACACGGAGAGAATTCCAAGAAGGTTGAAGAAGCCGCGCAACGACAGTAATGTCGCTGCCCCTTCCAAAACCTTCACGAAGGCCGTCGTGAGACACTTCAAGGTTGCCAAAGAGAGTGTGTGTTTGGTGAATCTTGGCCTTCACCTGCAGATATAAAGGAGATGTCTCCTAGTGACCTGTCCATCTTCCTGAAAAGGACAGAATGGACGATGACCTATGAGAACAACTCCTCGGGAGGATGTACAATGGATCACATGTGACCTAAGTGCTGTGGATTCACACTCACCCTCCCTACTCTACAGATACAGATACAGAAGGCCTTTGACCGAGTGTGGCATAGGGTTTGCTGGTCAAACTTTGGATCATTTGTGTGTATGACTCTTCAGCTTTCCGAAACAACGTTCCTTGCAAGTGGCCGTGGAAATCTTTCGCCTACTTTTATCATTAAAGTTGGTGTTCCACAGGGATGCATATTGTCTCCAATCCTCATTTTATTGTATATCAACGACTTATTGCAAAACAATCAAGGAACTAACATATTGCTTTGCTGACGACAGCACACTTGCCTTGTCATTCCAATTGGGTTTCAGGACACCGTCTGCGGACGCACATCTTCACCGTCAGCAGGAGGTTGCATATCTTGATGAGGATCTACGGGTGATTTCGTATTGGGATGAAAGTAATCAGTTTCAATTCAATGCTATAAAAAACCCAGTGCCAATATGTCTTGGCACAATAATGTATGTCGCTGGAATTGCAAAGGCTACTTCTCAAAACTGTACAAACCTCAGCAACTTTTGATGCTTTATGAAGCTCAGACAAGACTTTTTTTGGAGTTTTTTTATCATGTATAGAGCTCCACCCCTAAGCATATCCTAAAGCTGCTGGATTCCATCTAGAAAAGAACCATATGCCTGATCGGAGACACGAATATCACTTACAACCTTGTTTGTCTGGATCATCGAAGGAAGGTTGGAGATTTGGCTTTCTTTTGTAGATACTTTCACGGGAGGTGTTCCAGTGACTTGGCAAATTCGATTCTACTAATCAAATTTCCATATCAGAATTACGCGACCGTCTCTGACTGCTCATAAATATGAGGTTCAACTCAGTACACCTCAAATTTTACTGTTTAGGAACTTTTTCATCTGGAGAAGGCGGTTCATGTGAAATAAACTTCCTGAGGATGTTTTTTAAATGGATTTAATATCCAGCGACTGAAATCCAACGTAAATCGCTACTTTCGCACAGGCACGGGTCTTAGAGAGCATTGAAGATATTGTTGTAGTGATAGTGTTTTTCTTCAAAGAAGCGTCCACTGGTATTATACGTACAACATTCATCAAGTTCAATTTATATCTGTTATGCAGTAAACCCAGGATTCCCGTCATATCAAAACTGAATTAGAAGATGACCCGCTCTTGACGAGGAGATACTTTCTAATGTAATTAAAAAAATTGGCAACGGTTTCATTAAACTTCTCCAAGATACATCCGCTGTTATTTCATGAACTCTTTCTGGAAAAAATCCTCCTACCTCGTTAGCCTTCTGGCAGATTCTTTGTAATTCCTTTCCGAAACCTCGTCAGCTATTCTCATTGCTGAAGAAAAATACCAGTTACAAGAGCGAAACAAGGGGGAATCTCTGCTACTGAGCTGAATGAAAAAATATTTTAATTTTGAGCATTCCAAGAGACTTTCGAATGTTCATAATATATAAGGTTATATAAATTCAAATGAAAAATAAAGAGGGGACGTAAAACTTTTATCGCTACGAAGTTCATTAAATTTAATAAAGTGAATCCTCGCTCGTTTAAAGAACCTTTCTGAATTATATCCCTAAGAACGAGCATCTTGGAGTTTTTGTATCAGCATGTAGCCTCCGCATTGGCTGTAAGATGTAATACGCATAAATATAATATTTGTTATACCATTTTTAAACACAGATCGGTAACAAACTTCATATGAAAAGGTGAAAAATAAATATAGTTTAAAAAAACTGAAAAACACACTTTTGAAGAACATCGAACTAAATAGTTGAAAATATTTTTTTAAATAAGCTTTAAATAAAAACGAACAAAAAATACTAGTATTATTGTGAGAAAGGCAACGTGCGATTAATATATAAAAATATGGCACAAAGCGCCCACGCTTTTTTCACAATAATACTAGTATAATACTAGTATAATGAGGTCTTAGTAAGTCTCCAACAGAGGGCGGACAGTTGTAAAATTTGTTTCGAAGTGAAGAGAAAATTTGCAGTAATAATTTCAAAAAACAATTCAGTCTTGATGTTTTGATTTGAAATTTCATGCAAAATATTAATGGACTAAAAATATTTTTTCGGTGAATAATTTTATTTTTCAAATCAATTTTTTGATTTGATATACATATATGTCAAGCACCCTAATTCTAATTTTTGATTTTTGAAATAAGTAACTGCATTTTTTAGATGTACAATTTACGATAAAGTTTTCATTGTTGAAATCCATATTATGTTTGCTTTCGAATAGTCGAATTAGATTTTAAAATGTATCTTCCGTTTCGTTCAAAACTTTTTTCTGTACTGAATCACGGGTAATTGAAAATATTTAAATATTTCATCTGTAGTACAAAATTTCCCTAACACTTATAATTCTTGAAATATGTTTTTTATTTTGATTTTCTTTTGAACAATCTATCAAGGAGGGTGCGTATAGCGCCATCTGCCCGCGAATAGCTCAAGCGAAGTTGTTTATTACTGTTATTTTCTATCCATTCACTTTTATATTTTTATGCTTTATAGTTTTTATATTCTCATAGTTACATTTATGTGTTGCATGAGAATATTCATTATTATTATTATTATTTATTTCAATATGTAACATATATATATTATCACTTTCTGACTACTTTTTCACCTCAAAATGCTGAAATCACCAAATGTTCAAATATTACTTTCAATCTGTATAACTTATATTCTCTAAAATAATAACACTTTGACAATAATATTTTATCTTCGACAATATCTTTCAAGTTGTGTCTCTTATATTTCTTAGAATAGTACCACTTTGTCAATGAGATCTCATCTTCAACAATAAAGTACATTTTGATTTGATTTGATTGCAATAATTGATAGTAACGTACAGCGTCATCTGTTCGCAAATAGATCAAGCAATAATTGATAGTTACGTACGCGAATAGATCAAGAAATATCAATTAGGTTACGAACAGTGCCATCTGGCCGCGAATAGATCAAGCAATAATGCCGATAAATCTGTCAATACAGATCCAGATCTTGAGAGTTACACACAAACATGCATACAAACAATCATACATACATACAGGTGAAGCTAATATAAAGCGTGTAAAAAACATTCATTTCATTCATAAAATTACGACTGTATGTCATGGAATGAGTTCAATCTACTGTGTACTATCACTGATGATGACAGTTCGTAATGATATTAATTCACTTATTTATTAAATCCCAGCCAGAGGAATCTCATTTATATAATTCACAAAGTGTTCGGCAAAGATGTCTGCTACTTTTTTGGGATCAATAATAAGTATGTTAATCATAGTATTAAATATTGGTTTCACTTCTTCATATTCTCTATTCAATTTCATATTTCCTAAATAATTCCCAATTTTCAGAAGTTTTTATGGTACAGCAATAATATTCGGTCTTATTTTTTTTCAATTTTGCATTTTAGTTGTTTTTATTGATTCTATAATAAATGTCAATTTTGGAGTCGAATATTATTTTTCTGTACCAATTGAAATGTCTCAAATTATCAATTTCCTCCCGAATTTCAGGAGAGGCTTGTGAAATATATTTTGCTGTATTTTTAAAGGCAATCAGTTTTTTGTCGCCCCTACATCTTAAATACCTTCCGTATCAATAGTTCTCTATTAAAAAATATGAACTCTGCTTACATCTTGTATTCAATCACCACAAAACAATATTCTTTCATATTTTTTCGTAACGAGAACCAGAGTAGATTCAAGCCGTGTGAAAAATTCTTCAATATCTGATGATGGTGATCGATAAATAACAATAGCAATAGTGGAGTTACCCATATAACTGACTGCCGAGAATTTAAAAAACAGATCTTCGGAAGATTTGTTCAGTCCTTGAGCTTCCTGACATACATTCAGAGTATTTTCTCTGACAAATAGAACCGCCTTATGCGTGTTCCGTTCTGCAATATTGAGAAACTGTTTTGTGTTGCTGAAGATTTATATAATTCAGTTTGATTTTGTCGAGCCAATGTCATACGTATGAAACCAGGTTTTAGATCATCCTTTGCCTTATAAATATATTAAATTTTATTACTCAAACTTTGAACGAAAGGAACTTGAGTTGAGAATACAAGAGAAAAAACGGAGTTGTGATTGAAGTAATACTGGAAGATTTTAATAATTGATTCAAATGAAAGTGATGCGTCTAATTTGAATACTAGTGAATGGGTGATTGTAACATAAACTAGAACTTTTTCAGTGCTGCTTATAATAATACTAAGTACGTAACTTGAAAACAAAAAATGTACAAAATTTTATGTAAAACATGCATTTACATCTAATCCCTCAATCTGCAAATCTAGACGCAGTTCTCTACCACATGCTGAAATACAGCTGAGCTGTATCTATAAATAAATCGAAAGAATGTATTATCTGTACAAGTACCTGTATAAATACATACTTTGCATAAATGCTTCTTCAGAAATGCACAAGTTTGATTTAATATCATGATTATGACAGTGACTAGACCTTAACTCTACTGAGACAGCTCAAATAAATATGACAACAATCATTTTTTTATTGTAATTTCTTGTTATTCAGGTATTATTCAGATATTGAAAGTTTGAAATTACTCCAAATGTAAAGCTAAAACACCTCAAAGACAAGCTTTCCCGAGCTTTTTTTTTTCACCGTAGTGTGCGCTGGTCAGGCCCTATCCCCCGAAGCCCCGATACTTTCGGAAGGATGCGCCAGCATTATCAACCAATGACCACTTCCCACACCGTGGGGTAAGTGATCATTGGGTCCGAGAATCACGTAACCGGAGCAAGCGCAGTGAGCCAAGAATGACAGCCTTCTCCATCTGTCCGGCTAAGATTTCTGCCTTAGTGCGGCAAGCCGATATGATTTTATGATTCGAGAGTAGAGAGGACATCATTCCACCAAGGACTCCAATAATTAGAACAACCATCTTGACAGAGTGATCTGGATAGAGTCTGCGGAGTTCGAAGAGAAAATCTCGATATTTTATCCGTTT
>WOGO01005046.1:0-12760 GCA_015342085.1 Leptinotarsa defecta | reverse complement strand
AGTAATATTCGAACATTATACTTTCATAGTTTATGTATGTTTGACGTTCGTATTGAAAAACAAAACGTTTCATAATTATGTTCCCACAGTTTATATTCCTAAAAGTACAACACACGAATTGCTACCCACTCCAAAATTCGATAAAAATATTTGTCTAAAGAAATATACCTAAACAATAGGTTGAATGGACTGACGCCTATCAGAAAACAACTACTCCCCCGGCTAACACTACGAAGGGCGTTGGAATCGCACGTTAAAAGGTAAGACCTCGTTAGTCCTTAGCTCGCACAAGCTTCTCGACTTCTGAGAGTTGTCGTTCGTATGGGGGCGGCAGCTGATTAACGGAAAAACAGATTTTAAACAGATTATATCCGACAGGCGGCAGTGCAGGAATCTTCACAGAACATTTGCTGCATATTCAATTGGAAATAGAACTGAAAGAGTCGACCTTCAATTTTGGAACGAGCAGACTTGCAGACCGGTTTCGGGTTAATTAGCCACTCATCAGTGCAAGATAGTGGCCATCATCGACTTAAAGTCAATGATATTCCATAATTGAAAATCGGAATTCCTTCAGTCTGCACGTTCCAGAATTGAATATCAACCCTTCCAGTTGTATTGCTGATTGTATATGCAGGAAATTTTCTGTGAAGATTCCTGCACTGACACCTGTCGGATAAAATCGTGATATTAGCCAGGGGAGTAGTTGTTTTCTGATAGGCGTGAGTCCATTCAACCTTCTGTGTAGGTATATCTTGGACTTGGACGTTTAAAGTTCATTTCTTTAGATTTGTTTACTGCCCGTCTTCAAGCACAACCCACTGACTAATAAGAAAGTTTTTCTTCCTTATTCAGAGGAATCTGGCAAATTTCGGATATGCAGTTGGTTAGTACCTCGTCCACTAGATGGAGTGTGATATTTTGTTGTTCGCTCCATCATTGACTTCAGGTCGATGATGGTCACTATGTTGTACTGACGAGTGGCTAATGAGCCCGAAACCGGTCCGCAAGTGTGTCCGTTCCAAAATCGAAGGTCGACTTTTTCAGTTGTATTGCCAATTGCATATGCAGAAAATTTTCTGTAAAAATTCCTGCACTGGCGCCTGTCGGATATAATCAATACCCTTCGTGGTATTAGCCAGGGGAGTAGTTGTTTGGTGATAGGCGTCAGTCCATTCAACCGACTGTGTAGATATATCCGAAACTGGCTTGAACGTTTAAAGGTAATTTCTTTAGATTTGATTAAATTCCAGCTTGTATCAGTTGCCTTTCCTCAAAGAGGGGTTCAAATCGAATTAAAATGAGTTTTTAACAAATGGCTACTTTCAATTGGATTTATTCACTCCCTCCGCAACCTCACATTGTAGTTTTTTTGCATTAGTAAATATTACACTGCAGTTTGGGTTAAGGGGTGGCTTTTCATCATTTGTCAACCTGAATGATATAGGTATTTGCAACATTATTTTCAAATATGAAAGTGAAATATCTGATCTTAAATAAATTAAACAGGAATACTTCTCTTCTACAGTGAAAATAACACTCTTATAAACACCTTTTCAACAATGTATTAGACTTATTTATACTTATTCTTATTCAAAGCTTTAGGCAAAGCCCAAATTTCATCATCAGAAATTTGTCAAGAAATGGAACACCCAAACTAAGTTGCCGAAAAAGTACTTACTAATATTTCGTGTGAGCAAAAAAGAAAACAATAAAAAAATTAAACGAATTTTTTTCTGTTACTCAGATTTTGGAATCACTGACAGTAATTATTTTATCCTGAACAGATACCCCATACAATTTTTTTTACAAATTATAATCTGAAAATCATAATTTTCAGTACAACCAAGTTCAAATTACTCCACGTAGGGAGTTGAACCAAACGTACTAAGAATTTTCCTTGGAGCTGTGGTCCTTAGACTTATGTTTTTTCTTTATTCTCATTTCTGTATTATTTGCTAGAAGAGAATACTTATACGCCTATTCTCGCCTGTACCATTATTTATGAAACATTATTTATGAAAAAGTATTGAAATCCATTCATTCATCATTGAAATGATAAAGTAATCAGAAGTTGAGACTTCCGCATTAATATTAGGTCGTTTTAAGAGTTATGTTGGTGTGTAATTTGTGTAATCTGAACCATAATATTTTAGTAAATACTCATTCAATTAAATCAGGATAATCGCCATTCGAAAGTGCACATTTTCCAACGTAATACAAATCGAATAATTCTCTCATCATAACCATTCTGTGCTCGGGATTCGATAAAGTCGACAAAGGCCGTTTTTGCTGGTCATGATTGGCCAAGGTTCAAGAAAGTCGTGCTTGAAAAGAAAGTAGTCGGTTGGCGAGAGGTCTGGGTATAGTGGATGAGGCCGAAGTTAGATGCCCAATTATTTAAATTTTCGGACGGTGACATTTATGAAACGTGGGGATAGGCGTTATCAAGTAGCAAGATCTGACCTCATCAGTTGACCAGTGCCGGCTGCTGATGACGCAATTTTCGGTACATTCTGTCCATTTTCTCACGATAGGATTGTGATGGTCTGGCCCTATTGCAGAAAGTTATAATGAATTACACCATCCGCTGACCACCACACAGTCACCATGGTTTTTTTTGATGGGTTTAAGCTTTTGGAAAATGGGTGGCTCATCGGTGTCCAACCGATATCCGGAAAGTCTCCTTTTGTCGTAGAATATCCACTTTTCATCACTCATGGTGATCCTATTCAGAAGAGGATCGCTTTGGTTATGGAAAAGCAAGGAAGAACAGACCCCGCAATGTGACAACTTATGTCGTGGGGCACCCACTTTTCGAACTCTTCGACCTTTCCTATACGTTTTAAACCACCAAAAACAAAATGAGGCTAACACCAGCTCTTCCGCCATAAAACATACCGTTTGTGATGGGTACGCCAGAGTCCTCAAATCCTCGTCCTATAGGTCGACTACTTCGAGGCTGAAATTTCCGGAACGGAAATTTGCAAACCAACACTATCATTGCCAAATGCCTGATTGATTTTTCGGGCTGTTACGCCAGCGCTTTGGTTTCACCAATAATTGGCTACACTATACAATAATCAAACTCGACTTTATTTCACTTCAAATGCAACAAAACACTTACTAAAGCTTCAACTATTACTCAAATGTCTATCGCCTTACAAGATCGATCTGCATACGGCACTGTCACTTCCATTTGACTGTCTCGATAGGCAAGTGGATCGTAGGCCGTAGAAAAATCGTCGGAATTCCATCGAAGCCGATGGATTACTAGAATAATCGAGGTTGCACGCGGTCTTGATTACGTCATAGTTGGTTTATGGCTACCAGTGGCGGCCGTCGTTATTTTGTCTAGGGCAGGATTCACAACACTATAAAAATTCTCTATCGGTCAGTATATATCATGACACAGTAAAATAAATATTCATTAGAACATGGAGTATGGAGCTACAATAACACATAAAATTTGAACGGACAACTTTCGAAATAACTTTCGCAGACTGGAAAATTCACTTCAAAGGAATTTGTCAGGTACTTATCTAGTGAATTTTTATGTTTTTTTTTTTAGTTTCTCAACCAAGATGTCCATGAACTGTATGTAGGGCCATGAGAATTCAAATTCTTTTATGAAATTTTACTTTATCTATAGTAAAAGGAATTTTAAATTTATAAAACTGAAAACCATCTGTTCTGAGGAGACATTCAAAACAAAATTTCAACACTTCAGATAGTGCATTTCTTACTCCCCAGAGTTTTCACTTGTAATATAGTAGTTTTTCAGTCTTTGTGCTTAGCAACATATGCTACGGAATAATCCCTACATCATATCAAATAGGCCACACGTTGTTAAATTGGAAAACTTTTCTCGTCCCGCCTTAACGGATATTGCGTAAACATCAATCAACTTTTGAGATGAGATTAATCCACAACTTTTCCTTCATCGGTCGATAATCGCATCTTCCTTGACGCAACAAACGAAAGAAGAGGTATCTCAGCTCATTATTAATCGAAGGAGTTGGGGAAGACTTCAAAAACACCCGTGCAGCAATAACTTCGATCGTGAAAAACTAGGAGACATTCTCTTCAATTCATGCCATTATGTTGAGAAAACTGTGACTGAAACATTCCTAGTTGTTCCAAGTTTCTTTCGTGTAGTTAATGTCGGTCATTTTTCTATTTTCCAATTCTGGTAATGTTGCTCGGGTATCGATTGAACTTAATTGCAGTTCTTTTCGCTTTTGTGTCTACGACAACTGACTTGGAATAATGGAAAGCCTAGAATTTTGAGGAAGAGATGAATACTCCCTGAAAGCTCTGAAAGAATATTAATATCAGCATCAGTCAATAATTTAAACGACACATTTCAAACCAGTTTAGAATATAGAATATAAACTACTAGTTGTTGCCTGCAGCTTCGCCCGCGTAGAATATGGTTTGTCACATTGAGTTTCTTGACAGATCACTTCAAATAAATAGTAACAATTTTTTTCATCAACCCAAAACTTCATGTTCTCAACTTCAAAACTGATGAAAGTAGTACAATATTTGAACCCCTATTTTCCCCCTTAGGAGGAAAATAGGTGTTCCTGATTCCCTTTCTTGATTTTCATTTACGCTATACCATAAACCGACCTGCATTTTTCGAAATTCTTGGCTCAGTTGCTTCGGCTGTACGTTAATATAAGAGCGGGCAACAGCTACTAATTTATATTTTTATTTAAAAAAGAAGTTACTAAAAAATATGCTAACTGCAATAAGTAATGAGTAGCTTCGAGAATCAAATTATGTTACCTTTAAAGAAATTCGCAAAACTAACACAACCATCAACGACATCTGCCCTCAGGCGTCTTTCCGCGTTCGGATCGCGTTCTCGGCGATGGCGCTTCATTACTCTGATCGCCTCTCTACCCTCGCTCATCGTCGCCCATCATCTTACAGTAGACGCTACGCAAAATGGCCTACTGCGTTGCGTCAATTTAATCTTATCATCATCACTTTTGAACGATTCGTCCAAATTACTTAGTGTTGAAAACAAAGTTTATCTATATTGAATCCTCAAAACAAAAAGTGTATCAATTTTTATAAGAGTTTGACAGAAATTCTGAAATGTGTATTGCTAAAAAAGAATCCAATTTAATTTTATTTATGGCTTAGTATTTTGCATATAGTGGCTACCACATGAAAGATAAACAATCTTACGGTACATTATCTGCATGTAACTTCAATCGTATAGGCAGCGCACGTCAAGATAACTCTCGGGGAGCAAGAACTTTCCCAAGTTACTCAATACTTATCGTTATATTGTGACCAAAATTACACAAAACCTTCGTAAATTGGAGCCTATATGTTATTCAAATGTATAAGCTGTATTTATGTTGAGTTTCATCTAAATCCGTTCGGTCGTTTAGGCGTGAAAGAGCCACAAACATCCATACATACATACATCCATCCTCACAAACATTTATAATGTTAGTATAGATATAGATTTCAGAACACTCTTTCATAGCCCAGTCCAGTGTTGAATTCATTCATGAGTGCTTCGCTTTGTTATGTTATCCAAATGATGCAAATGAAATAATAATAACGATGAAGAAAAGAGAATTGAAACTTTCTATGTTTTTTACCACTTTATTTGTAACTAACGTTACTGCAGTTTCGTCCTAGAAGGACATGTTCAAACTTATACATTAATGTATAAGGATAATGGATACATTATAATACTTATCACACATCACATTATACTTATACATTAATGTATAATACATTACTTATACAGGACTTATACATTAATGTATAAGTATAATGTATAAGTTTGAAAATGTTCTTATAGGAGTACTGCAGTAACGTTGGTTACAAATTGAAGTGTTTAAAAACATAGAAAGTTTCTATTTTCTTTTCTCCATTATGATTTTCTACCACGTAGTAACGGCTACATCCATCAATTTATTGAGATAATAAGACTTCAAAACTTCGAAATACACCTTTGAGGATGATAGTGTTTTCCATGTAAGGTAAATTTTATATCGTTACTCGTTCATATTTCATGTCATCATCTATTTGAATTTTGGAATACAAACTGAATACGAAAACGTGATTTTTGAATTATCAAATGTTCAATTCAATTATTCCATTCAATGGAAGTTATCGTTTCGAAAGTTACTTTTCTTTTGTGTGAAAGTAATTGGCTCTGGATGGCTTTCTCTTATATAGAGATAGAGAAGTAGCCAGAAAGAAAGCTTTTTTTCTCGATAATTAATCTCTCTTTTCAGTTCCCAAATGATTCATATTAATCCACGATATATTCAATAATATTAAACTATGCCGGTGATGAATAGTAATTGACGCTCCTAAATGTCATGTACACGATTCTGCTTGTACTTTCCACGTTAGGCATGTCTTAGCCAAAGATGTAGTCCTTCTCGACCACCATAGCAAGACGATATTTGTCGTGGAGTTTCCAACGAGACCAATCTCTCAAGTGACTGTAGTGCTTGACTCACTGCGTTTGCTGAGGGCACATGATTCTTAGACCCATCGATGACCTACATTTTACGTTACGGCTTTTTCCTGGCTCAGAAGGAGTCTTTATATACTGTTTAAGAGTTTTATCAGTTGTTACTCTGAAGGGTGAAACCGTATCAAAATTTTATAGTGCTCTACCGAAAGCCAGTATTTGAGATAGGGTAGAGCACTGGTTAGCTCAGTGAAGACGGGTGGTTTGTATTTCCTGAGTAGTTCAATTAATGCAACCTTTTCTTTGGAGAGAGAGAGATAACATCAATATTACGTGACTTTACAAAACTCACTTTCTAGTATACTAATACCTAGCCCCGTACGTACTAGGGGTTGAGACAAGTCTAATTCATTTATATAGTTAAACAAGTTAGCTAGAAAATAATTACAAATAATTTGGCTGGTGACGAAATTGGGTGTCAGAAGAAAAAGGCAATAATAAAAGAAATAATCCGATTCGTTAGCTTTCCTCCCTTTTTGGCTGCAACCTGGGAAGTTGAAACTGCACTCCCCTAACTTCCAGTAAGTAGTGGAACTGTCAGGCTTTCGAATTTCAGAAATTCCTTTATTACGTTATCCAACGGCATAAAACGAAAAAGGCCTAGAGGATACAGAGAACACTATAACTCTAGAAAACTTTATCAACTATTTTATCCATACCTTTGATGAAAGGTGGCCTTAGAGTCTGATTTCAGCTTTGTATCCCCTTTAAAAGAGGTAATAACAACTAAGCTCACAACACTAGTTGTTAAAAAAATGGAACATGGCAATTCAATCCCCAATCGTGGGTAATAGTATTTTCACATTCGTATTTTCACATTCAATAAATAAACACACTGTGCTCCTGCCTGATATCTTTCACTACTGATTCACATTTTAAAATGTTGGAAAGGGTCTAGGCTCCCGTTCACGAATCAAAATATTCAATACCATTGTTGAACTTCTTTGTCCCACTCATGAGAATATTTCACCTAATTTTGGAGCTAATTTTCGGTGATTGATGTGGAGCGATATTTTAAGTTGACGAGACAACGAGAAACGTACCTAGTTGCGAACTTTGCAGAACTTGATATAATTTATGGAATATGCGAAACAGATAGACAACTACTCTAAGAGAAATTATACTGTAACAATCTCTCCCCTTCTTTCCAAAAAAAAATAATTTTTTTTGACTTAAAGTCCCCCATCATCAATTGGGTGCGGTTTCAAGTCCTTGACATGATATGTGCCTATCTTACGATTGTTATCATTTCATAGCTCATATGTCCAAGGTGATAGTTTTCTTATAATTGTGCAAGGCCCGATAAATTTATGAGCTAATTTGGCAGAAAAATATTTTGTTGCATCCGATAGGGCAAACTTCCTATGCCACACTTTTTGACAGACACTGTATTGTACATCTCTATGTCTCAAATCATACGTTCTTTTACTATGTCCATAAGCTTTGTTCAGCTTTTCACGAAACTTTTCATAGACTGCTTTAAAACCAGACAAGCGTGAAATTATAATATCCGCATCTCTATTTACGCTAATATGGCTTAGTTGACCATCTTTATCCACCTCTAGTGACCCGCTCAGGACGATTTCGCGCCCGAAACTTATGAAATAAGGAATAAATGACGTAACTTCGTGTCTTGATGTTCTTATTGCGCAAGCAAACTTTTGTAAATTAACATCCCATTTCCCTTTGATTCTCTTGCATATATGCCGATATCATTGTTTTCAAAACTCTGTGAATGCGTTCGACCGCATTTGCTTGGGGGTGATAGAGAGTAGTATATGAAAGTTTCACATTATATCTACATGAAATAATAATTCTTTCCCAAATGTAAGTATCCGGCAACGCTACATTGCCCCATACACATCTATTTATTTGTACAACCGGCGACACCTGCTTACGCTAGCAACCGGTAAAACCTCGATAACATTTCCAACTTCCATTGCATCGAATACGTCACACGCGTCTCCCGCTCTTACACACACATACACATCTTTACAAGAAATATCAATTATTTATCAAATCTACGTATATTTTCCTACCTTCAACATGATAATGATGATTACATTCTACGGAAATCAAAACAAAAATGCAGTTAAGTATATAAAATGAGTCAATTTCGACCCCGACAAAATTCACGCTGTAAATACCCATCATTCGCAGTTAATTTCAATATTTTACGTTGGTTTAGTGGCTAAGGACAATGTCTATAACGCGGACGTCCTGAGTTCCAATCTCATAACTATAAACTTTTTTTAATCAGAATCACGTGACTGGAACGTGACAAGGGGGCCTAGGGGTGAGACAGAGTCACAAGAGAGGCCGATAGGTGAGGCAGAGTACTAAGGGGGTCGAGTTCCATGTTTGAATCGCTACGATACTCGTTCCATCCTGCATCGATGACGTCACACGTTTCTCTCTTTCACTCACTAAAGTTTCTCTCTGAAATACTTATCAGCGATGCACGATCTTGAAGTGAGCCAGAAAAAAGTTTGTTCATCCACTTATATTATTGTTTGGAAAATAAAATTCATCATTTATTTCTCTTTCCATACATTCAGTGCTGTTTTCATCCCATAAAAACACTTGTGGTTAATGTTTGGATACCTGAGATGGCAATAATCTGGAGAAATATTTATCCCACAATAAAGATACGTAATCTTCTGATTATCCTAGTTGTTTGTCAAAGATTCATATATTTTCAAATTAACATGATATGTATGATACATGATATTTACATTTCGAAAAGTAATAACTTGCCTATCTATTTTTTCATAGGTTAAAGGGGTTGGTACTACACCAAATTCTGAAATTATTCTCATTTATAAACAGTACATATCAACAGAAATTGTATTGAGATTTTCAAATATAAACATTTTTTCAATTTGCTGGGCATAACAATCCTATCAAATTTTCGAATAGTGGGAATATTACAAAATGTTATTCGAGTGGTGTGATTCAGGTGATATTGACGCATGCATGTTTTTTTACAATTTTCTTGAAAGTTCAATCTTAGATGAACCATTTCCTGTTTCAAATTTATTAACGTTCATTTCCAACCACTATACCCGTCAAAGCTCACCCACTTCTCTCTCTTGGAATTCACTCGAATTATTCAAATTATATCAACATGTTTTTTAAACCAATTTTTCAACTCTGCTCCATGATCCATAGGAATCACACGTTAATAGGTAAGACCTCGTTAGTCGTTAGCTCGCACAAGTTTCTCAACTTCTGAGAGTTGTCGTTCCTATGGAGGCGACAGGTGATTGCTAGAAAAACAGAACAGATTTTTAAACATTCGAATGAAAATATTTGAATTCAGTTCTGGTGTAATCACACTTGTTTGTGTGTTTCCTGCTTTCAACATCTTTACATTTGGCTGCACCGCGCTGATGAGGCCAATAGCGCCAGAAACACGTGTCCGCAGTTTGCGCCCCCCTTTTTGGAGTGTAAAGAATACTCTGTTATATGGTCGAGCTTTCGAGAATGTTTATTCCCTTTATCAAGACATCTACAAGAAATTGAAAACATTACAGCAAAATTGTAAAACAAATAGATAAAAAAATGTACTTACTAACTTGAGGTTATAGTAAAAAGTCAAACGTTGCAATGAGAAAAACAAAGATAATAGTTTTCATCATGTAGAAAAGTGTCACACATTAAATTTATATGTTACAGAGAAAAAATACAGCACTTATTTAATTTAAACATTCAAAAGATTTAAAATATCAAAAGTTATTTCACTGGCCATGCATGGCACTTACTGGTAGCGTGGTAGCAACTATAAAGAAAGTGGAAACAGTAAATTATCGAAATTTGATAATTGACATTATGGCATTTGAAGTTTGAAAATTGGCAGTAAAAACCAAAAACAGGATTACCAAAAGGCACAACAACAGCATTGTTGACACTAGCAAATTCAAAAGTATCTGAACCATATACAGTGCTGTCAAGTACTCACAATCGAAGTGAATGACAGACTCAGCATTCCGTCCAAACCCACACACTTGAGGAACCTGGGGGAATGAGTTCAAATTTCAAAATGTAATTATGAATGTTGCTGAGGTTGTTGATCTCAGTCTTTTTATTCATGTTGTTGGTATTCTTTTTGATGAAGAACATTTTTTTAAACAATCCTTTTTGTAAGTTGCTTTCAGTACACAAAACCCTAACTTCTATAGTCCATTGTGTGCTTTGTGTTGATAACATGTTCTGAAAGTGCACAGGTGGTTTTATTTGTATTACAATCACTTTTATGTGACGTTATGCGTCCTGATAAAATTCTAGATGTTTGACCAACATATGTCGTGTCACATGTATGACTAGGAATTTCATATGCTACATTTGATTTTTCTAAAGTTTTCAACGGAGTTTTAATTTTGGAAAAAAGACTTTTCGTAGTGGTGACAATGTATTGAGCAAATTCAATATTTTCACTCTTGAAAACGTTTAGGAGTTTGGGTGTTAAGGACTGAAAATATGGTAATGTTTTGAAAAATAATAAATTTGGAGGTATATCTCCACTATTTGACAAATTTAAATTATTATTATTTATGGGAATAATTATATTATTTGGAAAAGTATTCACTGTGGAAAAGGAGCTGAAAAGTAATTTGTTCAAAAGATTATAAGGATATGAATTCTCAAGGAGAATACCTTTTAGTTCTTTGATACATTCATCTTTAAAAAGTGGATGTGTTAAATTGATCACTCTGTTCTTCATGGTAAGTACTAAGTTCATTTTCATCTTTATTGGATGGTAAAAATGGTAGTTCAGTAACCTGTTACTATACCATACTATACCATTTCCTATACCATCTTGTACGTAGAACATTATCTGGATTTCTGCATACACGCATATCTAAGAATGATAAACTGTTGTTACCTTCCTTTTCAGCTGTGAATTGCAGATGCTCGTTGAAACTGTTAAAAGTTTTTGATGCTTCTTCAGTTCTCCTACGAGAAACAGATAGGATCACGTAACGTTTAATGAAAGGAATATTAAAAAGAATTATATCCTATACATTCATAATCAGGTCATCTAATACAAAATTTACTAAAATGGGGGAAATGGTTGAACCCATTGGGAACCAAAAATTTGTTCAGAGAAAGTGTCCTGAAAAACTAGGACATGGGAGTCAAAAATATATTCTAAAATCGATTTGAAATTCGAAACATCAAACATACAATGTTGAGAGATGACATCCCAGTGGTTTTGTAACCTATTAATTATTACATTTGAAGGCAAATTCGTAGAAAGTGGAACAACATCGAAACTCACTAAGACATATTTTGTGTACTTTAGGCAAAGAGTGAAATCTAGGAATCTAGTATTTTTTGACTGCATCCTCAATAATATTCCGTATTTCTCCTCAACTAGTCAGTCAAGACTACCCTTCGCTTTATAACTTCTAGATTATAACTTCTAGACATGGGTTTCTTCACGAACATGCGACAGCAGTTTGGTCTAAAAACAGTTACACACATAAAAACAGGGGCAAAAACGAACACCAAGTTGCCGTCGATGAGAAACAGAAAGCTGTTCTTGCTGAAATGTAGAAAGTACCACATATTTCCAAATCACGTAACAATGGTATTGGCAACGTGACAACATTATTACACACCGAGGAGAAACAACTCGATGATCCATGCAGAGTTTCAATCACAGGTTGAGAAAAATATTTTAAACTTAGAAATTAAAATCACCTTCAGTGAACTCATAAATTTAGAAAGAGGTTTAAATGACCTAAAGCGAATATTATCTGCCACGTTGCCGGCTACCACTTTTGAAGAATATGAATGAAAAAAAACACAAAAACTGAAGTAAATTTGACAATCTTCAAAATAATGAATTTCTCTCAATTAAAATACAAGATAAATGGATAAAGAATCTCACAAACCTTGAAATATTCGGATATTAAAAGTTTTCTGGCTCTTGGTCCAAAATTAGGAATTTGTCCCTTAACTAAAGAAATTGAACTTTCCAACCTTCTTGCTGATTTAGAAAATATACTTTTCAATATTGATAAAAACTTTCGAAATATCAATCGTGCTCAATGCACAAATATTATTACAAATTTCCTCGATAAACATTCAGATAATTATCATTTTTTAAGAAAAACTTTTGATCAATGCAAATCCTTTTCAAAACAACATCCTGAGATCTATGTAGTAAGAAGTGACAAAGGCAATGTGACAGTTATAATGTTCAAAGAGGAATACTCCACTAAAAGTTCTGAATTA
>WOGO01005045.1:0-12761 GCA_015342085.1 Leptinotarsa defecta | reverse complement strand
GGAAACGATCAAAGATCAAACAATCTAGACCGTTTCAAGATGTCCTAGAATGTTGCCGAACGCTATCGAATATTCTGGACTGTTCCTGAAGGTCCTAAAAGGTGAAAATTTGAGACCTTATATTTTCAGGTAAAAACAAGAACCTTATTCGTGAATGGAAGAAAGAGGGTTTCACAGCATATCAAGTCTCTTGACCGTTCAACAATGATCTGGAATGTTCCAGGATGGTCCCGAATGTTCCAGATTATTCTCTAACATTTCACCACATTCCAGCATATTCCGGATTGTTCGACTGTTCTGGAACTTTCTAAATAGTGAGCCTTTCACTCCCCGTATCTTCAAAAGCACGCCCTTCAGGTCAAAACGAAAACTTTCCTCATAGATGGAGGATAGGGAGCTACCACATCATGGGATATTTCAGAATTGTCCCCAACGATGATCCTAACTATTCCTGAACAATCCACAAAATATCTGAATATTCCAGGATATTCTGGAATGTTTTGGCATGCTTTCGAATACTATCGATTATTCTGGATTGTTCTAGAACGTTTTTGGGCGAAACTACAGCTATTAAATCTTCGTAAGAACGTCTTTCAGGAAAAAACGGTACGATACTTTAGGATTGCTGATCTTATTTGCATTAAACAGTTCTGTATCATTCATGATCCCCTTTTTGGGGAATTGGTTGAGAAATATAGATTTGAAATTATAACTATTGGTATGAAGGCAAGGTATTTAAAAACGCATAATCTAATATATATTTTATTATTAACAAATAATATAAACCCTCTATATAAAATTGGTATAAAAAATTACCAAATTCAATACCAAAGCTTCACTTAATTATTTATCAGATTATATCCTAACACAATTTGTAAAGCACAAAATATGGCATGAATAAAATTTATCACATAAGAGTTAGTTTTTATCTCGCCCTTCGTCCATTTTATCAAAGGTTTATACAAGATTGAACAAAGTTTAAGGAGACCATTGAATCACTGATTCTCAAACAATTTATCCAAAAGGGTGAAGAATAATTTGTGGGGCAATCCCTTAGATATTTGTTGAATATGTGTATGAATTAATTTGTAACTTTCTTCTTCATAACAAGCATAGGTAGCCGGAAGTCCCAATTCTATATACAAATTCTTTATGACTTCTACAGATTCTTCACCCGGTTGCCCGTAATATTTCTCCATTATTTTCCTCTGAGAGGGATTCGCTCTCTGTAGTGCAACTACTGCCAACCACGAGCATTTTCCTTCATTGATGTGGGAGCCAAGTTTCCATGTTACTTGGCTGTCTCCAAAACAGTTCAAGAAGTCTTTCTGAAAAAAGAAAAGAAAAATGTTAGCAATCATTCGCAATGATAATAATAGTGCAAAATGTTATTATATGAGTTATTTATATCTGAATTTAGCAAAAATGTTTAAACTTATTTGAATACCATATGTTAGTCTTGTAAAGATTACAATTTAATTTATGGATTTCATGGTAGGTGTTTTCTTATAGGTCATTAATGGCATTGTTTTGAAACACAGAAAACTGTAGAAAGATGAAATGGAGAACCACTAATTTCAAAATGAGTGAGTAGTAGTGACTCAAATGCTTTAAGGGAAATAGCTACACCCAACAATTTTCAAAAAATTCAGCAAAACGTTTATCAGTACCAGTACTATCCAATATAACCCCTATTTGGAAAATCCTATCAAGACGGAACCTCTATTATGAATCTCAAAATACTTTTGTCAAGTATTTTGATTTACTAAGAGAACTCCGAAGTTGAGATAACCTAATTAGAAAAATTTATAGAACACAAACACTATTATAGCGTTGGATTTTTTTTTAAATAAATCTACAATAACTACTGAGAAGTTTCTAAGACAAAAAGGACAAAAAAGTAAAATAACTGGCCAATAATGCAGAAAGAAAGCAAGTAATTTGCACTTATAGTAATTTGCTAAAACAGTTCTCTTCGAACCTCAACATCAGTGTAAATAAATATTCGATATCAATGTTCCATGTTTGTCATACCTTCCTATATCTGGTTAATTCGCAAGATACAAGTTCATTTCGCTATCATTCCATTGCAAATATAAATCATACAAAATATTCATTTATTTATTTACTTTTAATATGTGCAATGAAAGTGTGAATTACTTTTCTATATCTCCAAAAATTGTATTTATATTGTTGTTAACCAATAATACAGAAATGTATTCAAAAAGAATATTTATTTGTTACTTAAATATTGGCTTATTATATGTAAGAAACGATATGTAAGAAACTCTTATTAAGCTAGCCGCACACTAGCAATACGCAAGCGCATATTGCCAATTAAATAGCTGCGAAACAATAGTTTCAAAAAGGATTTCGTTGTTTGCTTTTTTTTGAGAAACAGAAAAAATATAGAAAATTTTAAATTTATCCATTGAATATAGCACCAGTCAATTTCATTAACTTTTTTTTGATATCTTCGGCATCGACTGCATTGGTCATTAGCTTCGTGTCCTGGGTAGGCAATGTTAATAACTCCCCGAGCCACCTAGGGAGCATCATGGCAATCCGTCAGCCATGTAACGTTGCAGAATCATAAACTTATTAACAGTTTGGAAAATATCAATTTTTTCATAACATACGCATAGGGGACAAAAGTGTGCGGACACAAGTTTTAACATTTGCGTTAAATTTTGCCAACAACAATTCAGTTGCTAGGAAAATCAAACGTTTTAGCATTTTTCGAATGTGAAACTAAATATATAAATGTATGGAGGAAAATATCACAAGTTTATTCATTACACACATTACACATTACAAATTTGATGAAAGGTATTGATAAAGTGTGAAAAATGAAAAAAGCATTCATGATTACTAGTTGTCAGAGAAAACAAAGTAAGGTCAAACGACAACTAATACTGTCAATTTATATGAAATGGTTATTCAACTCAAAAAGTATTATAATATACTTGAATTTACAATTACACAGATGAGGGTATGAAACGGCTAGGATCTTTAGCCTCATTTATTATGTGAGTCAAATCAAGTAGCAATCGAGACTATATGACCAAAACGTCTTGGAGTTTGAAGAGAATCTAAACAGTTATAAAAAAAAATATGAAATCATACATCTTTCAAGATGATATTCTGAAAAAGTACAGCTATATTCAACAGGTGAGAGAACTGAAAGCACCATTATACCACAAAGGCCCAATGAAGAAGTCGAGGACCGAAATGTTCTGCCTGACGAAGACTTCGGCTTTAGGAAAGAACAGTCCACTGAGTTACAGGCTCTGAGACTCGAAAACACCATCGCGGAACTGAACCAAAACAAAAACGTCCATTTTGTTTTATTAGACATCTCGAAGGTCTTCGACCGTGTATGGCACGAAGGCTTTCTGCATAAACTAATCGCGTTCGACCTGCCACGGGGCCTGATCCGGTGGATTGGGCCTTTCCTGAAAGGTAGAACATTTCAGGTTAGAGTAGAAGGCTCTCTGTCCGACAATACAGAGATCCTCACTGGAGTGCCACAGGGGATCGTGCTCTCCCCTACGCTGTACTCACTTTACACCAGTGACCTTCCGAGGTCTGAGCGTGTGAAGATATCTCTGTACGCCGATGATACGGCTGTCTTCTCATATTCCATGGGTCGAGAGCTTGGGATCGTCTACATGCAACGTGCATTGGACGACCTCGAGCGCTGGTACCTCGAATGGACGATTCGAGTGAACCTGGACAAAACTCAGGCTCAGGCGATAACCATGGGAAAAATGTTATCTTCTCCGGCTAGAAAAGTGAGGATCTCTGGAAGGGAGATCGACTGTCAAGCGCGGGTAAAGTACCTCGGTCTTCTAATAAACCGTAGGCTCTCCTGGAACCCGCATATCAAAACTATCGGATCGAATCGGGTCGGATCAAAAGTCTGTACCCTCTGATCGATAGACGTTAAGCCTAAAGAACAAGATTACGATCTATAAAACAATGTTCAAGCCTGTCATCATGTCACTTCAGGCGTCTGGGGACAAGCGGCTCCGTCTAATATCTCCATTCTGGAGAGATTGCAAAATAAATTACTACGGATGATAGTGATTGCTCCGTGGTTCGTACGGAACGAAGCCATCCGCAGAGATTTGGAGCTGCCTTCCATTAAGCAGTCCATCCAGTCGAGGAATCGGCAAGTCTTTGATTGCACAGAAACCCACGATAACCCGTCAGTTAGGGAAGCTATAGATTATGCTATAGATGTAGATGACCCCTCCCGATATAGAAGGCCCAGACACTCTGTCGAGTGAGGCCCTCATGTCCTCCGTTGAAAGATGAACAATATCTTCATCCAAATACCCCAGCCACGTAGGGGTTCACGTGAAGGGCGGTATTGATATCTAAAGACATTCATTCATGCCGCCATCCCATAAATCAGTCTTGCCCCGTTTGTCTCTCCGACGAACACTAGTCGAAAGGGTAAGGGTGCCAGGCTCCATCCTATTTAAGCCAAGATGGCACTAACAACAACCATTATACCAAGAAGAAGAAACTTTTTTGCATTTCAAGCATCGATTCTTTATGACATGTAGAGTACGGCATCTCTCAGATAGAGAATGAATAGTACCAAGTAATCAATTAGGTACTTGATGTATTATCGTTTTTCATTTTATTTATTTTCACTATTTTCACTTGAGCAATGTAAAAGTTTCTATCGAAAAAATAGTTTGTGTGGTAATGTATCAAAGCTTTCAATACAATAGTAATGCTCATCTAAATTGGTTGATTTCTCACTTTCATGGATAACCTAAATGAAGAAAATCTATTAATTTGAATGAAGTTTGAAGAGAAGGTTCATCTGAAAAACAAGTTGATGTCCATACCGAAAAAGAAGAAATCGAAGACAATAATGATTGTACGTAAATCGAGTTCAAGAAAGCTCTCATACTATTTTTTGCGAGAAAATTCTGAATTTTCAATGAATCATATTAGATTGCAAATAAATATGCATTTTGTTAGATAACTCCGGCTAATAATGTGTGTAACCCAGTAGCTGAAAATTCTGACTCTAGTAATACACAAAAGTAACAATTCGAGAGAAACACTTTTGGCAATACTAACCTGTATTTGATAAAACTGCCCCAGTTCCAAAAGTATCGTCTTCGCTTGTCTGTGTTGTTCGGGGTCATACATTTGGGCAAGGTACATAGCTGCTCCGACAGGCAATTGGAAGCTGTGGTAGCCGGTCCTGTACTTCATGATCAAATTATAATTTTTCATCGTGAACTTGCTCAAATCGGAACCTGCGTTGTTCATGATAACGCCGTCAAGAGATTTTCCCATTGAACACTTTAGCGTGACGTCATGGAACAACTCTAATATCGGAACATATGAGGGGTGATCGAAAAAATATTTCCTCAGTATGGAGTAAATGCTGCTTTCTAGTAATGTGCCGTCGATAACTGCGTTCATACCGACATTTTCATTTCTATACCAACAAGGGTTGTTGCGTCTCACCTCTGAATTGTCGATCACGTCATCTACAACAACACCAAAGCCTCTAAGCTGCAACAAAGAAACAGTGAATTTCACGTTTGGTAAAATTATACCTCAGTAATTGGCAAACAAGCAAGCACTTCTTATATAACAGCACAAACACTGACACCAAAACTACTGAACATGCACTTGTGATTACGGCGTTGTCGAAGTTATGAAAAATAGAATAATTTGTAGTATTGTATGAATCTGAAATCATAATTATCGAAAGAATTTTTTGACATGATATTAACTGAATGAAGTCATCCAAATAATCAAGTTTTTTCTATTGACAATAATAGATGGGACTAAATCATCAGTTGAACTATTTCTAGGGAGCTTCTCAACTACTTTGAGAGAACAACAAATCATTCGAAACAGTCTTTGTTGAAATTTGGGGGTTTTACCAGTCCAATGCCAGGTGTAATGACACTTCTTCAGAAAAAACGCACTCACTACAATATCTGTTGAAAAATGAAAACTTAGTATTTCTTATACGAGACAATCCCCCGATTTCAAAGATGGGTGAATGGCATATCAAAAACTACTTCAAAAATCAAAATTAAACTTGTGAATATGATAAAAATTCAGAACAGTGTTGCAAATGTTCGAAGGAAATTTCATAATCAAAAAGAAAATAAAAAAGCCTGATTAATTTGATCATGGAGGAGAAATTATCTTCGAAGTTATCATATGAAATAAAATAGTGTAGTCAGTTTAGTTAGAACACATGCTGTTGACTAGATTAGAAGGAGTTATAGGTTGAGTGAAATGAACACATTCAATAAACAAAAAAACTCACTCCTGAATTGTGAAATACTCTTCCATATTTCATTATACTTATCATGAAGTATCTTTTAATAAAATAACACAGTAGATCTCCATCATTGAAAAAAAATATTCTTCTAATCACAAAGGTTTGATCTAAGTAGATTTGATCAAAGTAAATCAGTTTTTATTTTCTACATAAATGTTTCTCTCGAATTTCCAAAGAGCAAGAGTTGAAGTAGTAAGGACAAAGTAGTCAACCGAAAATAGATTAGGATCAAGATGGTAATCCGAAAGTTTTCCAAAAATTTAATAAATAACATACTGGCAATGCTCTTTCATGGGATAGTAGATCATTAACACTCTTTACAACAAAATGAAATAGCATTACTTTACTTTCAAAAAATATATTTCATTGGTCGCCCTATTATGAAATAGATCTGATAAAAACAGTTTTTCCACAACACAACTAAAACACTATCTGCCGAAGCTAGTTTTGTCAACCAAGTTAGCAGTTCTGATGTTTTGATAAATTGCTATCTCCATTCGGGTTTGAAGGCCGTCGTAGTTTGGAACTGCATCCTAACATTTCGCCAGCACAAGTGGCTGGCTTCTTCAGATGTTTATTCATCTTAAATCATCAATATGAATAAACCTCTGAAGAAGCCAGCATTTTGTGCTGGCGAAACGTTGGGATGAAGTTCCAAACTACAACGGCCTCAAAACCCGAATGGAGATAGTAACACTGTCTACAGAGGAGATGGATGTCAAGCCTACGACTCCAACTGACCACCCTGTAAATTTAGAGCGAGGGCTTCTCAACTGTCCGACTCCTGATCCGATAACTGAATCTAAAAAAAAAAAGGTTTGGTGGTGCAGCCAGGAAACGACTGAGCAGTCTCCTCAAGAGCGGGGTTCTTTATGAAAACGGTATGCACCAAATTCTTGAGTGGCGTAAGCAGAATCTATTTCAGGTGGAGGAACAAACCCCCCATGAGCAGGTTAGCAAACGTTTGCGCTCAAGTGATAATTCACCTAGACCAGAGGTGAAAAAGCCCTGTACGGTTGGATCTAAGGCATCGTCAGGTGTAGCTGACGTGCAAAAACCCTCATATGGAAGGTTGTCGCGGGTATCAAGGTGGGAATCTTGCACCTTGACTATCCAACTACCTCATTAACAATGAAACAGCAGAGCATATACTTTGTACTGCCTCGCTGGGGACCAAATAAGGTTTTTAGAGTTTTGCAAAGCCGTACGCTTACCATCTGACCTGAAAGACCACTCACCATACAAACTAATCGGCTTCGTTAAGAAGCTGGGTTTATTTGGTCGAGTGTGAATAGGTGTGAGCCACAAAAAACCCTTCCGGGTTGCGGTGGAGGGTCGAATAGACCCACTTACTTTGAACCTAACCTAACCTAGCCCTTTCTATTGGTTTAATTGAACGGTTCAATACGTGTGTAATTTAGTACAAGTAGCCAGATTTTATTAATATTATTTATCTATTTTTTCGATTGAATTGTATTTCTGGATTAGTACCGCGTTCCTATATAGTCTTGGATAATAACTCAGTTCTGCCGAACACTTCAGTCTCTTCAAACGCGATAACGTAGCTATCTGCGATGAATGCATGTTCCTCTACTGCTGGAGAGATGAAAACTTGCGTCCAAAGCTACAAGGAATCTGGTATACTCCCGGTGTTCCTAAAGACTTCTGGGGTCCATAAGTAACCTTAGGTTCAATAGGTCCTGAATTTTGGACATAAAATCTTTTCCATTGACAGACGTATCTGGTACTCTGGCATTCTCCTTCCTGGGTCATATTTCCCGATGTATTGTTAACTTTTCAAAAAATGATGTGTTTATTATTAATTAAATATTATTTTTTATTCAGAAAAATATTACATACTTACCGGACTTTTTTCTAAAAAAAAAAACATTTCATTGAAAAATGCGTTACTCGTTTCTGTTATTTATCTAATATTGTGATAGTCGCATAAAATGTTACTAAGTAGCCTGTTCAAACTCTTATGTAACTTTAATAACGCAAACGTTACCATTGGTACGCAATTAATTTCGATCAGCCTGAATGGTGTGAGTTGTATAATGAAATTTTAGGTAAAAGCTGGACAAGTTTCATTCTGGGAATGATATTTGGGCTCGTTTTAGCCGGTGTTTTGGCAATAACCGCATTCTTTCTGTGGAGAAGGGGCGTTTTCAAGTTGAGTGTAGAATAATATTCACATTAAAACAGCGGAACAACTTTTTTTTTATTTCAGGACCATCATGCAAAGTTTTCCAAGGCTCAAAATGGTTAAACCAACAGTTAATTCAGGAATTCCTTGCAGCAAATTCTTACAGTATTGCAGAAATATGGAGTGCAATCCACAAAAATATCATGAAGAGTACTTGCTGCTCACGGAAAAATCCAAGGAAATAACAGCCGAAAAAACAATTTCCATTGCAACTCTGTTGGAAAACAAAAGAAAGAATCGATACACAAATATAGCTCCATGTAAGTTGTGTCTCTACAAAAACTGAACTCCGCCCCTTATTTTCATTTATATTGATTTATATTTAGAATAGAATATTATAAAAGTGTCTAATAAGTGGAAACAATTAAGACGTTGATCATTATTATCTTTTTTTATTATAATTATATATGATTCCTGCCAGGTACTTTATATTTCCAAAATTTGTCTAGAATATATTGTTCTATTTGGTATTGTTTTTACATAATCAAGAAATCTCTTATTCGGCAAGAGTTTCATCGAATAATAAGATTATATTCTCTATACACCAAGAATGACTTGAAATCTTAAATATTTTCATTGAATGATTTTTCAAAATTAACATTTGAAGTTTTAAATCACATCTTAGTGTAATAATTAATATTAATCTTCTGTCTCCTTTATTCTGTCTTCTTTATTTCATATTAGCATTATTTCTTTCATGATAATAAAAATAACAATAATAATATTGAATAATCTCACGTAAGGACTAGAATGCTATGAATGGAATAGCAAATTAAAGAAGTGAAATATTCGAACGAGGTGATGAAAAAAATGGCGGTAAATGACATAAAGGAATTAAGAATAAAAATGTATTACCCAACATTAACAAAATCAGAAACAAATAACGGCTATATTCTTTAAAGAACATTTTTTGTGGAGGAGTCAACATTTTATACTGTTCTTTTGGGTTTATAACCTTCCACAATTTGAAGAAAAAAAGATAAATCAATAGAGAATCTGTGTAGTAAAAGGGCAAACTGACAAGTTGTAGAAAGTTATAAACCAAGAAAAGAATATTAAATAATAACAGCAAATAAACAACTGATTTTTCCCGGTTTGTTGCCCGCGGTATACAGTTTTTTCATTCCTAATATTTCGTCTACAACCAGACATCTGAGACGGTGAGGTTAGTAATATCAACATTTGAAGAGAATGAACCGATTAGTAGTCTCTACAGTCGTTTTCAGATGATAAAAAAGTTGTCGCGATGATGCGAGAATAGTTTTTGCTTTTTTTTTCGGAACTTTGAACTTTAAATCACCTTCCCTCATAGCTGAGGATTTTGATATGCTTGTTGTTCAATAAATATGCACCTTCTTTCAACTTCTTTTCGAACCAGTTTTCCTTCCTTGACTTTGAACCACCTGATCTTGTATTTCTAGATTCATACTAGGTACATTGCTCTCAACTTGGATATCCTGCTGTTCCTCGATCTGGGTGTATAGTGACCTCTCAGTTTCATCAAATATATCTCACAAATCATATGATGAAATATAAATTTTCAATGCGAGACAAACTAATTTCTACAATACTGGACGCTACATATTACAAAACAAAGTCGAATCTGTATGTCCGAACGCGATAAATTCTTATTTTATCTAAATTAGTTGAAATATGACGATATTTTCAGTGTGAAGTCGGGGAAGGGGTAGTATCCACTCGAAGGTAGGGAGATTTCATCAAAAACGCTGCATAATACCTTTGAGCTATAAAAAAACATTTACCTACTACAAAAAAGTTCCGCGATGGCATACATCTTTCTTTTAAACATAGCCCTTTGCCCATTTTCGACCCGCCAGAGGTTTCATCGGTGGTGCTAGGTCGAACCACAAATCTGTTGCTGGTAGTCAATGTCGACTGACCGCTTTGGGGAGCCTTTTTCATCTTTGATATTCGAGGATTGAGTTATCTGTCAATCCCGTAGATGGCATCTTGGTAAGGGAAGATCACGTCGACCTTAATTGAAATGATGGTTGAATACTGTCACTGGAAAGACGAACAGGATATACAAGCAACCACAAGTTCCCGAATCTAAACGATACGGAAATGTTACACTATGCAAGGAATGGTTGCAAACTCAATTA
The DNA here is from genome assembly GCA_015342085.1 of Leptinotarsa defecta. Lineage (NCBI taxonomy): Eukaryota > Metazoa > Arthropoda > Insecta > Coleoptera > Chrysomelidae > Leptinotarsa > Leptinotarsa defecta. The sequence goes on along the minus strand of WOGO01005045.1, from coordinate 2,098 downwards.
TTTGGAATCCTTGGAAATTCACAAGCATAAACATTGCGGATGCAACCTGTTAAATAGTTAAATAATCAAATCGATTTAGTTTACTCACCGATTTTCAAATTAGCATATCCACACTATCACTAGTAAACTATATTCAGGTACTTAATCAAGCTAAGTACCTATATTATTACCTACAGTGGTGTTATATACGAACTAATTTAATCAATCATTGTTAGTTTAATATATAAGTTTGAAAATGTCCTTATTGGACGAAGCTGCAGTAACGTTAGTTACAGATTAAAGTGGTAAAAAACATAGAAAGTTTCAATTGTCTTTTGAAGATTTTCTCCCATCAAATAAAATTATCAGTGAAACTCCTTAACATTTCAGCTATGAATAAGAATTTGAATCATTCAAATGTTGAGTTTCATGAAATTCAGATAACACAACACGAAACGTGATTATGCCACACGTGCATACAAAATATGTAAGTACTGAAGTCGATATTCGCGTAGCTTGTTACTTCAAAAACACCACGAATCTACAGAATTTGATATTTTATTTGTATTACCCCTGATATGTTGTTGCATTACCATTATAATTATCTCTGTTGTGAAAATTTTTCATTTCAAATAATGGTAGTCAAAAGTACATTTTCATCAAAAATCGTTGCTCCGATCGATTTTCCACACGAGTACTTTAGTTCACAAAATTGTCTAAGTAACCTGATTTTGTTGAAATATATATGTGATTTCAAAATTTTGGAATGTGGACCATCGGGGACAGTCCTTTCCCGACTTTGTAGCACAACTGACTTCTGCATGAAAGCTCATCAAAGCAATTCATTTGTTCAGTCAATCACCAAAATTTGGTTGATTTTGAGTATTCACTTGAACAGTTATCAAAGAAAACCATTTTTCATTTTGTAACTTTGAGGGCCCGTAACTTGGTAACGAACAATTTTAGGAACAAAAGTTATATGAAGTACTGGTGATATTTTGACCCCTGGTACCCTGTATATTTTTGTTGATATTGAAAAATAGAAGATTTTGATGTTGCCCGACAATACCTACCTACATACCTGGTAGGTATTGTCGGATGTTGCTTCGAATGACATTCAGTATATTTTAGATGATGAAACCAGAGTACTCCTTAGGATAGACGAAGACGATGAAATAGGATCTGATTATATTAATGCGTCTTTTATCAAGGTAATATACTGTTCTTTGGTTCAAGTCGAAAAATAGACAGCTTACACAAAATCATTTTCACAATTTTTTAGGGATATTCCGGTAATATAGAATACATAGCAACGCAAGGACCAATGGCTACAACTACAAGGGACTTTTGGAAAATGGTTTTGCAAGAAAATGTTACTTTAATAGTTATGGTGTCCCAATTTGTTGAAAACGGAAAAGTAAGGATTCGATGTCTGAGTCCATGCCAGATTATTACTGTTCTTCTTTTAGGAAAAATGTCATCGATATTTTCCAAAAAATCACGAAATCATGAGCATATCCGAGGATATGGAAGTTAAATGTTCTACAGAGCTACATTTTGGTACATACTGTGTGAGAAATCTTCAAATCAGAAAGGCGAGTATTGTCCCATTAACGTACGTCAGCTTTAACTATACAACGTGTCCCAGCAATGCATAATATCTGTAATGCTGATACCTATATTTACAAAAAGTATTTACCCATAAAAGTTAAAGGTACTTAAACGAAGAGCCTATATCAATACAGACAAATATAATGGTTATTCCATTCAAGAGATATTTTTCAAAATATGACCCTTCTCATTGCTTACAAATTTTATAAAACACTTTTCCATGTATCTCAGCTTCATTGAGGGCGTTCAAGATATTTAACTGTTCACTCTACCTCTTCTCAATAGGTATCTACCTATATTAATGTATTTATTTACTATTATCGACTAAGCATTCGTTTGTTATGAAATTTTTCTGTTTTGTATTCTGACTTGTCGAACATTGAGTTCCTAAAGATTAATAAATATAATTATTATTGTGGAATTGGCCGCGGTGGTAGTGCGTCCGACTCACGATCGGAAGGTCGTGTGTTCGATTCCTGCCTCGACCAGATATTTTTCTCGAGAGAAT
>WOGO01005044.1:0-12761 GCA_015342085.1 Leptinotarsa defecta | reverse complement strand
CGGGTTGTTGGAATTGCCATATGGCAGATAAAAAGGAATATTTCTAGAAATATCGATATTAATGTGTTGGTCTTCAGGAAATTAGTAAATGTTCCGCCATTTTTCAGTAGGTGAAGTTGACCTCATATTCTAGGGTTGTGGAGTATTCGTCAGGAGCTTCAACCTGATGTGTCACAAGACCCCCTTTCCATTTATTTTTTTTTTCCAGATGGCGCCCAGTCGCCATCTTGAAAGTGTCTGTCAATTTCACTTCAAAATAAAGTATTCATGTATCAATTTCATTATCCCAAATTTCACTTTTTTGAGTTGACCCGCTCAAAAAATAAAAGGAGGGGGGGACATTAAAGAAATGCACTATATGATAGTCCATAGGAGACAGATCGTGGGGACGTACTGGCCAAAGGTACGGCCCATTATTGGCAATCCACCTATCATACAATATTTGATCGAGTAATACGCGGTAGTACGTCGGTACTAAATGTTTTCTGCATCTCCGCAACATTTTGTAGTGTTACAGTATCCATCACAATTAAAATTGTCATCATAGATGTACAAACACAGAATGCTACTGTGCTTAATAGCACATTAAACGCTTAGAACTCTAACTTCTTTGGAAATATGTGAAAGCTATTTTGTGGGAGTTTTGGCGGTGGTCTGCAGATTTTTATGCATGACGTGGTGGTAATTCACCTAAACGTTTACTTTATCATAATTTGGTTGATAATGAATCATTTGGATGCGTTACAAGTGAAAGTTAAGTTTTCAACTCAGCAAGAATAATGCACCAAGACACCTCTTACTCAAGATACAGGACTCTTCCACAGAGACTTATTTCAAATCGTGATTACACTCTTTTGGTACAGGATGTCCCTGAATTTCTACACATAATTTTCTACATGGGCTTATTTGTCGATACACACATCACCTGCATTTGAATTCAATTCACTCGGTACATAAAGCTTCAAAACAGTCGTTATATCACAGAAATCTATAAACAATATCATGAATTCAAGGAAAAAGTGGATTTAATACTTTTTGCTGAACTGTCAAGGCTCTTATGTGGTAACTGGTGTTTATGAAACAAATATAGGTGAGTATAAAATGTCCTTCTTATTTATGAAGGAATATTGCTGTATTTCTTTCAAATTCAGTGAGGTGTAGCAAAGAATCAACTCCATTACACGGTCGAAGTTAATCCGTTTTAGTGAAATAACTTTTTGTTTTCAATACTGACACTCAGTATTTAACATCATGGTCAGTATATTGAATGTTATGACGTCAAATTCGATTTAAGCAACAACTAGCAGGAAAAAACCCTGTTCAGTTTCCACATTGTACACGATCTTGTAATTTTACCAAACTTCTAAATGAATTATGTTTTAATCAGATTTCTGCAAAAACTTTTTTGAAATTCCGATAAAATAGCAATATATATAGTGTGTTCCACATCGATCGAACTTCCATAAGTATCAGTATTCAACCTTCTGAAATTTGAAAATATTCGTAAATATACACTCGTATCAGAATTACGTGTTTATCATAATAACAATATACAGGGTATATCTTAAATGATGTCATTGATTACAGGTGGTGATTACTTGTCATATTTTATGAAAACAAATCATATAAACGTGTGTCCTAACTTGCTTCGTTTCCAAGTACCAGGATGTCACCGTTTCAATAAAAATATTGTTCTGTTACCAATAAATTAGATTAGATTGTCGGGAAGCTGGTCCCTAGCCTGATTCACTGCGACCTTTTCAGATCTATTGTGATGCTTCTTGGTTGTTAGAGCTCATTGTCTAGCTTGATCTCTTTGATGAGACTCCATAGCCTTGACATGACCCCTTCATATAGTTGGCAGTCTCGAGTTTCTCATTACTAGATCTTGCGTGTCTCAGCCTTGCTTCGCATTCACAGAGCACTTGCAGTGCGGTTTCTTCCTCTTCTTGATAGAACCTGCATTGGGTTTCTTCAGTCAGGCTCATGTTGCTCATATGTTTCCTGACGAGTCAGTTGTGACTCGTTAGTAGACCCACTAACACCCTTGCAACCTTACGGTTGTGATTTAGCAGGTCTTCCGTGAATCAGGGCGATAGTTTCTTTTTGAACTCTTTCTTCTGTTTCATGCCTGGGAGTTAATTCCACCAATGTATCCATTCGACTTGCATCCATGAATTTATGGATGTCTTTTCTTTTATCAATAACTCACAATTATTTTTGCCGATTATGAATGAACTACGGTGTTTTTAATAAGTAGCAAGGGGCTCGCAGAAGGTTACTTGATTGATATTTATTGTAAAATTTAATGTACGTCACTGTTTTCGCTAAGATATTATTTGAAATACTTGAACCTGTGTCATGAGTCAGTTCCACTTTGCTGGGTTTCACAGGTAATTAAATCAAAAGTTAATGTTTTGTATCCCTCATTTTGATACATATTCAATTTTCACTTCGATTCGAATATGTTTGAAAACAAAAATTATAAAAAACATGCACTGAAAATGAAAAACTAATTCTTTTCATTGTTTGATCTAAATTAAAAACAGTGGCGTCCAATGGTTTTACCATAATTATCAATCAGTTAACCATCTGTGACGCCACTGGAATTATTATCCGTAATCTAATTCCATGAAAGAAACTCGTTTTTACTGCTAACAAACACACCTAGTTTCATTGAAATCAGCGAAAAGACTTGAGTTAATAATAAATGAACAATGTTTTTGGTGAAACTTTAACACCCCACCCCGTTACTCTGTAACACTGTAACGAAGCAAGTTAGAAAACACGTTTACTTATATGAACTTTTTTCCATAAAATATGACAAGTAATCACCATCTGAAATTAATAACATCATTCAAGATACACCCTGTATATAGTGTTCTCCATATTCAAATTAGAAATTATTTTTTCGTATACAGAGTTGTGTAGTATTTGTACCTAGGTGTTTAGAACTTATACAAATGAACCCCATATATCACATAAAATATGTTAATTCTCTTTGAGGTATACGTACAAAAATGTGTGCCTATATACCAAGCGACTCGATAGTAAGAGCAAAATATCTAATATTTTCAACAAAACCATAAATGAAAAGTATTTTTTTCGATAAGAATGATATTTGATTGTTAATGATGATTCAATAAAATATTGGAAAACTTTGATGTTAATGTTGTGGAAGATCAATGACCTCCCACAGTCACGTGGTGCAGGTCTAGTCTGTCAATTCGCAAATGATACGTCGGTAACAGTGTTTGGGTCCGATTCAAAGGTTCTCTCCATAGGGTTACCAGAAGTAGAGGAAAAAATGTTCAGGTGGTGTGCGGATACCACAAACAAAACAGGATTTATCCATTTCAGAACTTCCCAAAATAGACAGGAATCCATCTATGCCAAATTGGATCATAAATCTATTCCAGGAATGAACAATTTCAAATTTTTGGGGGTCACAGTTGATAGCAGAATCAGATGTTCTGCAGCAGGCTCTGTTCTGCAGCAGGAGTAATTTAAGCAACAAGGGACCAAGTCTCATTGAACAGCATAACTATGCACATGTTCAATCTATTATTCAATATGGCATTATATTTTGGGCGAACGAAATATTCAAAACCCAAAAGTATATAATTCGCTCTATGTTGAAATTTCCTTATGGGTCAACATGTAGACCATCCTTCAGAGAACTTGCTATATTAACCGTTACTTTCTTCAATTAGTAACTCTTGCAAAAAAACACTACCACATCATTACAAAGAACTGTGATCATTATTCCGATCAAATGGCAATAAATACAAGAGGAAGAACCGACCTAAGTCAAATAAGAAATACCTAGTACTCGAAAAAATTCAGAATCCTAACAATAGAGTATCTGAAAGAAAAAAAATATTATAGTTTCAATATTTGGTGATGAGCCTTGATATACAAATTACAATAATAATTATTAGATGTCTTTATGTTTACTTGTATTGTTACCTTGTCTCTCAACCTGTCATTCTGTATATTTTTATTTACTCAATGAATTGTTTTACAACCTCTGACGTGCTATGTCCCCAGTTGATTTTATAGCAATAAAGAATATTATTTTTTTTACCATAGTATGCGCTGCTCAGGCCCTATCCCCCGAAGCCTCGATACATTCGGAAGTTCGCGCCAGTATTATCAACCAATGACCAATCCACACACCGTGGGGTAAGTGATCATTGGGTCCGAGAATCATGTGCCTTGAGCAAGCGCAGTGAGCCAAGAATGACAGCCTTCTGCATCTGTCCGGCTAAGATTTCTGCCTTAGTGCAGCAAGCCGGTATGATTTCGAGATTTGAGAGTAGAGAGGTCATCATTCCACCAAGGACTCCAATAATCAGAACAACTCTACGACAGCGATTCAAATCCACTATGAATCGCTACTATCGCACAGGCACCGCTCTTAGAGCGCCTTAAGGATTTTCCTGAAGTGCTTGTGTTTTGTCCTTGAAAGAAAAACAACCTGAATGGTTCTAAAACACACAAACTCGTCTCCAGTACGGTACACGATACCACCATGCGTACACTCTATTCAATTACAGTAGAGTCAGGTTTTACAAATAATCAGATAAGGAAGTAAAAGCACCAGAGACTAACTCCCGACCATGAGAGGTCAGATTTCAATATTTCTGAAGTGTCAAGCAGAAGGTTGAGGTCCTCTCGGAAGTGAGTCGGAGTGAAAGGATGAGATTTTAGCTTCTGCGCACAGATACAGTGTGGGAAAGATTTTATCTCAGAGCACTGAACCCCGGGGGCCATAGTGGAATGCATTTGTGGTTCAGCCTAGCACCACTAATGAGACCTACGGCAGATCGAAAAGCGATATCTGTTGTTGAGTCATAAATGCGTTGTGTTGGGCTCTAATTCCCAAACCCATTTGGCTTAACAATTTTCATTTTTCACACTTGTATTTTTTGTTATTTCATAGCTTCGTTTATCTCGAAAATAATAATAAATAGATAAATATAGTCATGAATGTACTTACATTGAACATTGAGAAACGATTGCATATCCTTTTCCACACTAGTTAGTAAGTAAGCCGAACATGGTAGAATTTTTATTTTTTAAAGGTTACACTAGGCAACTACAATTTTTGTAGAAAACAATATATTTTTCTTAATCAACGGTAAAAAGTAGTTATCACATTTTATAAATAATACTGGCTTACCATTAGGTTTCAATAGCTTTGTCTTGCCATAGAGTACTAACCGAATTCTCCGTTCAAATGTCCAAAAATAAGTTTCAACATATGCATATATGTTAACGAGCAAGGGACTAATTGTTAAAAATCATAAATAGTTTAACAACGAAATAAATATACTAACGTATTTTATAAGATAAACAAAATATCAAGTGCTCATTTTTATTTCAATAGTTTTCCACGTGGCCTAAATTTTTAGGTAAGGTCGAAACTCAAAGCGAGAATTTGCCAGACATATATTAACTATTGAAGCCTGGATCAGATAAATAGACACCTGTTTCAGCTATCTACCGGTGGCTCTTGAATTGAAATCAATATGGGAATGATCAGAATAGTAGGTACTCATCTATTTATCTTTTGATTTTCATGGAGTTATTTTCCAGCAGTCTGACTGCATTAACCGTTCTCTATTCAGTTTCAACTTCTCAACTTTCACTATACGGTATTTCTGTCGACGCGACAAATTTATGTTATAATTATTACGTCACCGATCGGCGGAGAAGTTTAAATTTTTATTTTTAATAAAACATTTTTCAGCTAATTGACTAGTGTTGAAATACAATGTACCTGCCACTACTATCAAATCTACGTCATAGTGTGTTTGTCAGTGACAACTTCTAACCTTACGCGACCCCTTCCATATGCTACGCCACTGAAAGCAGCTGTTCGCCGAATCAATCAATCAATTTAACATTATAACATTTGGACTTTGGAGAGTTTTTTTTGATGCCCGTCGAATGGAATTATGTTCTGTAATTTGTCTAAGACAAAACAAAGCAAACAAACCTTCTGGTTTATGACACACCCAAACGTCGTATTATTTCAGCGTTTACACTCCGTATTTACAAATTTGTTTTACCGGCATCTTCCCCGCTCTCTTCATCTCTTATGGCCATAGAAAAAGAGCAAGTGTGTGGATCTTCACTGGTATCTGAAACAATTTTTCATTATCGAACCATCAATTGTTGAAATAATTTCAAAAAATATATTAAACAATCGCGGGGCGCGGTATAAAACTAACCTACAATACCTACTATCGATCGGGGCATATGCTCAGATGAGAAACAATATTTTATAAGCAGGGGCGTACGTTCAGGTTTGTTGATTGATTGAAATGCCTGAGTGAAAGACCAAAGTTTTGTGCACGGAAAATTTGTAGTTTTCACATGTGAAATAAAAACAAGATGACTACTTTTCAGAATGTTTTGAGAATATTCATTTCAAATTAACAAGGTCATCAACATACGAGGTCTGTTCAAAAAATAAGCTGAATTTAAATTTTTCTCAAAACAATATTCATTTATTAATTAATTTCTATTTTGTCTCCTCCGAAGTAGTCCTCCTCAGATGTAATACATTTGTACCCGCTTTTTTTTCAATAGTCGAAATAGTTCTGATATGCACTCTTTCGTATGTTATTTCAGCGTTTCGATTGTTATCTCCTCAATCATTTTATCTCCTCAATCGTCCTTTTATGGGCCTCTTCAATATCGAGAACAGGAAAAAGTCACAGGGTGTCAAATCTGGTGAATATAGTGGCACGAGGCATCTTCAGTGGCTAGTGAGCAGGTGCATTATCATTATGCAAAAGCCATCAATTGTTTTCCCACAATTCCAGACGTTTTCTTCGTATTGCTTTTCGCAAGCGGCAAAATATTGGTTTCGATTTCAAAACCATATACCCATAAGTCGTTACCAGTTATGACCTTTTCGAACAAATCTCGATCGCCATTGACGGCATGAAACAATTCCTGAGCGATGCTCATGCAACGATTTTTTGGTCAAAAATTCAGCAATTTTGGAACGAACTTCGCTGCCACACGCTTCATGCCCAAAATTTCCGAAAAAATTGCTCATCATGAGCCAACCGATATGGGGATATCCTCAGCAACTTCTCTGATAGTGATTCGATGATTCTCCATAACAATTTTTTTATGCCACTGTAAACATTTCAGTGTTTTGGAGCACGAAAAAGACTTCTAGCTTGTATGCCTCTCACAAACAAACTGAACATGCTGAACATCAGAAACTGTGAATATATGTTCGAGACGAGTGCCCCAACATGAAAAAATAAAAAAATCAAGAAACCATTACCTCCACTAAAACTTCCCAATTCACCAATGCTGTTGATAATTCGCAACCCATTTCCATTGATGTATTTCAATGTCACCGACAGATTTTTCCTTGGGTTCAACAGAAAAACTTGTTTCTGATTTTTGTTCAGGTCTTTAATTAGTTCGCATATACACTGAAAAAAAATACAAGAATGATATGAATAAGTATAACGCATACCTGATTCGTTATTTCTTACTAAGGCCGTAGTATATTCAATTGCATCGATTCCTCCTAATTCTATGACAACGTTTCGAAAGTTCTTCCCTTTCATTTCGACTTCCTTCAAAACTGTTTCCCTGATATATTCAGCCGAGTAGAACGGCATCGCTGACCCAAAAGCTACTTTCACATGTCTTTCCAAAGAATTGACCTATAATATATTTTTTTAATTCAATCATAGGCCTTTCAAATCCTTTACTCACATCAATTTTCTCCACTAATATCCGGGGTCTCGACGAAGTGTATAAAACTTTTAGTATATCAGCCATCAACCCAACCAAGATGCCTACTTCAATTCCAATAAGAAGACTTGTAAAAAAAGTAATGAAGAAAGGGAACAGGTCTAGTTCTGGAAACAAATAATACCTCAGTTATACTTAATACGTAGTCAATCCAAACAGCTAAATGAGAGACTAATGTACCGGGTCTGATAAATTCACTAGTTAATACCATATAAAACCTCCCACATAAAAATAATGATTAGACCTTGCATAAATTCACCACGCCGTCCATGCCATACAAAGAAACTGCCAACGTTCGGTAACTATTTAGTTTTTATGCCATTCGAATTGACTTCGCATATACTATACCATTAAAGATGAAGCGACAGGCACAACAGAGATTCATTGGTTATAATCAATTGGTTAGGTTCGGTTAGGTTAGGTTAGGTCCAAAGTGAGTGGGTCTATTCGACCCTCCACCGCAACCCGCAAGGGTATATTGTGGCTCACACCTATTCACACTCGGCCAAATAAACCCAACTTCTTAACGAAGCCGATAAGTTTGTATGATGAGTGGTCTTTCAGGTCAGATGGTAAATGGTAAGATTACGGCTCTGCCGAACTCTAAAGACCTGATTCAGTCCCCAGCGGGGCAGGTACAAAGTATATGCTAAAAAATGAGAATTATTTATAATTATTCATTAAGTGATAATTTATAAACCTTAAATGAGCTGATTTCGATCGGGACAACCAGTTGATTCCAAATAATATTTAATCTGTGCTCGCTGCCCTCTATCTCAAAAATGATTCAACGTATAAAAAAAATATTTGAAGCAAAAGTTGTAGAGAATTTAATTCTCTACAATATTGATGATGAAAATAATCAGCATAAAACCCATTGGAAACGAGATATTGGCAAAAACCTGCAAAAATTCGTTTTTTTTTTACTTTTGACCCTCAATTTTTGATGATGCGAATTTTGAGAATACTTTCATGATGCCATAATATGAAGTTTATACAAATTTATAGCTGGGTATGTCCACTTTCCTAGGCAATCCCTCTAAAATGACTGGACTAACAATTCTTGGGCAAAACGGAATCCTCATTCTGTTGTGGATCAGAGAAGTCAAGAAATATTTGGATATAGTGTGTGGGGAGGTGTTTTCAGAGATTGAATCATCGGCCCATTCATTTATGATGGCACTCTCACATCTCAGAGGTATTTAGAAATTCCAAGGCAAAATATTGTACCCCTTGTTGATGAAATTCCGCTGATAGAGCTCAGAAGAATATATTTCCAACAAGACGGGCATCGCCTCACAACACTCCAATTCACTCCAATTTCATAACCTACAACTCACGATTTGATCTTCACAAATTTTATTTGAAAAATATATCACATGTTTCGCTAACACAGTAGCTCCTCCAACAGTTATTTGAATACTACTAGTTTCAAATAAAGTTTATGGGGATCAAATCGTGAGTTGTAGTTTATGAAATTTATATGGATCTTCATCAAGTAACGGTCGAATCAATCAGAAAATTTCTCTAGTTTTTTAGAAGCAAATTTTGGTAATAATCGGATAGCTAACCAAGGACCCAACCGTTGGTCGGCCAGAACACCGGACCTAATGCCTACGAAAGATCTTTCTGATAGATTCGGCCGTTACTTGATGAAAATCCATAGTATCTTAGTAAATTACAGTACTGTAGTTCCAATTCTAGACAGCGGCACTGATGCAAAGTTTTGCTTGTTTCACTCATATCCATTTAATTCTGCAAAAAAATGCTCAGAAAAGATGTCACCTGTGTGTAGGAGAAAATGGTAGATATTTCGAACACCTTCTTTGAAGAAGTATATTTCACTGTTTGTTCTTGTTTTAACAATATCATTAAACTTGTTGAAGTTTTATTTATAAGCAGTGGATATAGTATATGTTTCAATTTTATGGAAACCATGCGTTTTGATTACTGCTGTTAATAGCTATCATATGATAGTTATTACTGAACGATTCTTCCTGTTTTATCGCCACGTCTTCCAAAGCCTACTTGATCAAAGTGTGCGTGTACATGACAACACTTAAAACTATGTATTACAAAGATAAATCTAGCAAAACATCAAGTGTACTACGTAATTATGAGTTATATTGAAATATGTGGGAATATACAGGTTGTCTCATCAAAAATGGTTTTCCATCAATAACTACTGATATCACTTTTGGAAAAATAAGATTTTTACATCATTCTCCAACCTTCCGTCGGGCGCGGCCGATCGGATTGATACAACGCCAATGTTAGGTTTGTTCTGGTTCTACGAAATTCAGGTTCTAGGCTAGGAGGTCAGGATCATGCGCAGTGTTCTGGTTTATTGAGGATAAGTTCGGATTGATGAATCCTCTATTCTGGTTTCGACTGCGAAATGATCCTAAATTATCTTGAACCATTCATAACAAACCTGTTCCTACCTCCCACCCATCTACGCAATGAGACAGGTTGGTTCTAAATAATCTTTGGTAAAAGGAAGTTATCTGAATATTATTTAGATTGATACACCGCGCCTGTACCCGTTACAATATGAATTTCACAAATTTGTTACTTTGTCAATCATTTTGGTAAGTATTATCGATTTATACTACTATTGTTTACATTACACATAATTATATGTGTAATTATATGTGTGTAATACGTTGATCATGGAAAGCTGTAGTAAAAAATATGATCTAACGGATCCTAAAGATGTTGAAGAGCTACAAAGACTGATGTTTGAAGATGACGAAACCGACTTTTAGGACGATATTGATGATGAAGAGAATACAGATGGTGAATATCGTGAAGGCGATTCAGATACGGAGCAGGAGGCTAGTGACGACGATGACTATGATGAGAATGGATCTAACATAGATGATAACAAATGTTTTTGGAAGAGAAAAAAATATAGGAAAGGAGATTATAGAAAAAACAGAATAGCATAAAAATGTCCCATTACAAAGAGTTCGTTCAAAACCACTTAATATTATTCGCAAGTTACCAGGTGTAATAGGTATTGCAAGAATGGCAAAACTTCCTTCAGAATGTTCGAGTTGCATTATAGATGACGAGATGTTGAGAATAATTGTACAACAAACGAATAAATTCATTGAAAGTATAAAAGTATTAATCAAACGCGATAGAAATGCCAAACCTCTAGACATTATTGAGCTGAAGGCATTTATAGGTCTTTTGTATTTACCTGGTGTTCACAGAGGTAATAGGCAAAGTTTGGAAGACCTATGCGATTTGACGATCGGACCGCGAGAGATAAAAAAAAACCGATAAAATCGCAGCTATTCGAGAAATCTTTACAAAGCTGGTACAAAATTCACAGTAGTCCTATAGTCTGGGACAGAATATAACGATTGATGAAAAACTAGGAGGATTCCGGAGAAGATGCGATTTTGTACGATATATCCCGAATATGCCCAATAAGTATGGAATTAATATGTATATTCGCACTGGTTGATTCTCAAGTTTACTAACTATATAATTTAGAAATATATACAGGATTACAACCTGAAGGCCCATTCTGATTGAGCAATTCACCATCGGATGTTGTTTCACGACTTTGCCAACCTATATATCAGACGGACGAAATGTAACTGCAGATAACTGGTTTACCAGTATTCCATTGATAGATGAGTTGTGAAGTAAAAACCTGGAACAGTAAAAAAAATAAGGTCACAATTCCATCTGAGTTTCTGCCAAATAACAAAAGAACTGGTAATAGTAGCTTGTTTGGTTTCAAGAAAGAGTGCACTTTGGTATCTGTCGACAGACAGATTCTGTGCCTCCTTCAATGTGACTGGAAATACTCGCCGTTGGCCCATGTTAAATATTAGCTGAATCAATGCTCAGGTACTATTTTTTGGCAATGGTCAAGATGTTACTCGAAGAAGAAAATTTTTGAAAGCTTTATCACACGCATTAGTTTCACCTCATGGCTCGACGAAGTTTACAGATATCAGGGATTCATACCAGCCTGCAACAACGCTTGAAAAGTATTACGCCAGTAGAGCAGGAACAACAAGAAGAAGAGAACGAAAATGTAGGAAAACGCAGAAGAGGTCCTATTTGCATAGGACAAAGGCGATTAACAAAATATAATTGCAAAAAATGCAAAAATCCCATTTGTCTCATGCACATAGAAAGCTTTTGCAATGTTTCCAGTCGAGCATTGACAAAAATACCACAAGATACCATAGATGAGGAGATGGTTTGATGATTTGAAAGTTTTTTAATTTTTTATATTACAGTAAAGTCATATATATAGTTAGTTTATTTAAAATATTTTGATTTTGTTTTAACTTAGAAAAATCTTATTTTAAATATTTTGTAAAGGTAGAATGTACATACGAAATATATATACGTATGTAATATACCTAAAATTGAAATTTATTGTATTTATTTACAAAGTATTAGAGTCCAACAAGCGCGTGATCGTTTTGATATACTGCGCCCAATTTTGTTGAGTTTAGGACCGCGCCTGCCGGAAGGTTGAAAAATGATTTGGAAATGTTTTCAGCTATAATATCCCAAGGACATTGATAACTAACGAAATAATTTTATCACAGTTTTCGAAAGTACGTTATTTGGTAACATCCCGACGCCGAAGGCGGAGGGATGTTACCTAGAATAACGTGCTTGAGGAAGTTGTGATAAAATTATGAGTTATTTATCAATGTTCGAGGGATATTCGGTGAGAAAATTTTTTGCAATTCGAACAAAATTATTTATTGAACACACAGTTATTAAAAGAACAATTCGTATAATGATATTCCGTTGATCTTGCTGTATTTGCCTCGGTTACTGCATAGGTGTTTCCACGCATACTATTGATTATTTGGTTATGATGTTCCTGAGCTTGTTTTGCGTTTAGTGGGATCTGTTTGTAAATTTCTTCGTGCTGCGTCGCGTGCATTCCGCGCTTGTTTGAATGCAACACTTTTAAAGGG
>WOGO01005043.1:0-12761 GCA_015342085.1 Leptinotarsa defecta | reverse complement strand
TCATTCCTCGTAATAAGTTCATTTCTTTAGATTTATTTAATGCCCGTCTTTAAGCATAGCCCACTTACTAATAAGAAAGTTTTTCTTCCATATTCAGAGGAATCGAGCAAATTTCCGATATGCAGTGGGGACACCTAATGCATCATAATGTAATGATAGAAATCGTAATATACAGAAATTTACTCCGTCATAACGTCAAACGATATAAATGGTAATTGATCACATAGTACAAGATAGAAATTTACACCGGCATAATGTACAGTTTCATAACGTAATTCATCATAATATACTTCATCATAACGTACTTTTTCATAAGGTATCCCGTCATAACGCTAACACATCATAATATAAAACGATCATTATCGTAATCGGTAAAAACCGAAACGAGTCATAACGTACTTCATCACAACGTAACACATCATAACCTTAAGTATCATAACGTCCTTACTAGGTGGAAATAATGGCGGAACATTATAATGTTGAGTGGAATTTTGAGACAGTTGGCTGTCTTGAAGACCAATTTACAAAAAAAACTAATTGCGATCGAGTTGGCCATTCACCATCGGCCATTGCTATTGGTTGATTCGATCTGTGTTTTCTGTAAATTCTTTAACTGTTTGAAGGTTATCATGCATATATTCCACATCAATTCATTTGTCTCTATTTTGTCTCTGCAGCTTCCAGATTGTTAATATGGCTATGCAGAATGACATGAAACTGAGTAATGGTAGTACCAAATTATTTTGTGTTAAAAAAATTATTGAAATACTAAGATACAAAACTATCGATATAGTCAGTTAACTAGTTTAATGATTCAATCATTTTTCTGAAGAAAGGTTGGTTGGATATCAGAATAAATTTTTCCCTAAAGAACAATTATTTTATGCCGACGTTACGAATCTAATTAAATTCTTCTTCAGGGCTCAAAAAGTAATTTCTTCGTGTTGATAATATTACTTTTTTGAAATCCATCAGGCAAATTGGATTCATATTAACAACAAAATTTCCAAAACAATACCAACACAAAACGAATATCATATAACTTGGGATACTGCAAAAAGTGGGACTTTGTTGGTATCATGGTGGCAAAATCAAGAAGTATGATATGTATAAAAGGTTCATAGTTTCATAACATTGATACATTACTTTAAATCTTCCCAATTATAATCAAAATCATACCAAAATAGTCATTGAAAATAACGTATGTAGGTGGGTGCAGTATAATCCTGAAATATATCAGGTATGCGTTTAATTCAGTTGTATGCTTTTGATTTGGACTCTATTGATATTGAATATATTTCAAATACCTTCAGAAAACATGTGGGTGAGACTGTTGAAAAAATATCTATTCAATGTTTCAAGAAAAGAAATAACTTTCAGACATACATAGAAAGCGAAAAATATTTAACTGAGGTGGACAATGGAATTCCTACTCTTCCGCTTTGAATAACACATTCCACTACTGTCTCAGGATAATGAGTATAATTTCTCCATATTGTTGAAAAAATAACAATGCTGTTGACATTATTTCGTTGTTACATTATGTTCAATAACTGGAAATACAGTAGAAATTTTACTTTGAAATAAATTTTTTTTTCACTTCAGCATAAAGTATAGTAGTTTACGGTTTACAAATAAAGTTACTAGCATAACAACCACATTTTATGATTGATGTCCGAATAATTCTTCTGCTACAGATGTAGCTCCACAAGTTGAAACAAGGCTAATAAAAATGTTATATTATAGTTAGTACAACAGTCAACTGATTATATACCGACACAGAAACACTAACACAATGCCAAATCGACATTTTTCGCATATTATTCAAAATTTTCAATTAGTACAGTTATTTCTTAATTCTTCTTTTATGACACAAAACCATAAAAGTTCAAGAGTTTGTCATTCACATCTATACACCTAGACAGACACATTGTTCCATGTGCGGCACTGCATTCACTAACAATGCATTTCGAAATTGCTAAAATTCTTTAGGATACACATGCAGGTCAAAATGGTATATGGCCCGATAAAGATGTTTTACTTACATTTTTGTATAACACTGGGTTATCGCGTGAACTAAATATAGACTGAACGCTGAAGTACGATCAAAACATATTTTATACCTATAGAGTAAATTTAAAATTCCAGTTTCATGCGGGTGACCAGAGCTAGCGGCCATGATTTTACTCAATCTTCTGTTCGAAGAGTCTTCGAGACAAGGTCATGTATGTACATGTACAGGGTTATACTTATTTTACAGAAAAAAATCTGGGAAATTTAGAAATCTACCAACTTTTTAGCATTCTCAGCAAAGCAATGAATGATAATAAAAAATACTTGAAAATTGGCGAAACTACCCACGTTTCTGAAAATCTTTAATTGATTACACAATTTTGGTGACTAACAAAGCCAAAAATATCAACTTGTTTCGTATGCTGAGAATACGAAAACTATTTAAAATTTATTTTTGTTCGAGGAAGTGATCATGTTTATCGACTTTTAATGAAAATGTCGAACATAATTCAACCACACTGTAAAATGATTCATTTGCCAATCCGTGATTTACATAATAAACGACGGTGATGGACGCTTCATTGCTTTAATGCGAGATTATTCACATGCCGATTTTGGGTTAGTTTTTGTCAGTTCACTGAACTCGCCTTACTGCGTGATTGAAGATATGCATTGACACTGTAGCTCCTTCGAAATGATGATATTGAACCACTGTTTGTCCCTGTTGGTTTTTACCGATGTTGGAGGTAATATATGGTAGACTCAACTTTTGGAGACGATGTTTCATTTTTTCTTCACGAAAAAACACAAGCACTACAGAATAATCCTTAAGGAACTCTGAGATCGGTGCCTGTACGAAAGCACCGGTTTACATTAGGTTTGAATCGCTGAAGATTAAATCCATTTGAAAAAACGTTCTCAGAAAGTTAATTACACATTAAGGCAGTTCTGCAAATGAAAAAGTGCAGTGAAGTGAAATGAACAGTGAAGTTCGAGGTGTACTGAGTTGAAACTCGAAATAATGAGCAGCCACAGTTCGTCGCGTTTTTATGATATGTACCGCCCTTGGTGGAATCGAATGTGTACTGATTCAATTGAACACCACTCGTGGGAGTATCCGTAAAAGGGAGACAAATCTCCAAGTTTTTTTTTTTTGATGTTCCAGACTATCGAAATTATAATCAGGCGAATGGCTCTTTTCTGGATGGAATCGAGCAGCTTCAGGTTAAGCTTCTCGATTCTCATACATGAAAACAATACTTCGAAAAGAAGGTCTGATCTGAGCTTAATAAATCAACAAAAGTTGCTGGGAACAAAGCAACAAACCGCTTCCATCAAGTCATAATTACAAGATTACGACTGGGTCACACTCGCCTTACGCATGAACATCTATTGAGGAAAGAACCGCCACCAAAATGTTTCGCGTGTGAAGTGCTTGTGACTGCTAAGCATGTTCTGGACTGAACAATAAAATTCCCTCCAAACTAAGTGAAATTTTCCAAAATACCAATATCGACAATATTGTTGAATTTCTTGAAAGAATGTAACCTTTTATGAAACTGTAATGTAAACAACTGCATGTTTTAGATATATTTCATATGTTTGCTGCTAATAGCTACGGCTGATGCGGTTTTTTCTAAATGAAAAATAAATTGCTGAGGTGTGTACAGTTTTCTGGTTTGGAACAGTGTTCCGAAATTTTGAGACTTTATTTGTTATTATTACACGCTTTATATTAGCATCACCTGTATGTATGTAAATTTGTTTGTTTGTAACTCTCGATCTCGGGATCTGTATTTGACAGAATAAGCTTTAAACAATAATAAACAAAACCTCCTTTACATATCGACATTATTGCTTGATCTATTCGCGGGCAGATGGCGCTTTAAGTAACCTCCTTGATATAATTCGAAATCACTTTACATGTATTTCTTCATTTGAAAAAAGTATTTCTTTTTATTAACACGCGCACCTGCTGCCTTATTTGTAACCCTCCTTTGCGCGCCTGCAGCTTTGGGCTTAGTAGCAAAAAAACTAAAAAATACGCTTTTAAAGAACATCGAAATGAAAAGTCAAAAGTATTTTTTTAAATAAACCTAGAACAATAACAAACGAAAAATACTCGTATTATTGTGAAAAAAGCGTGGGCGCTTTGTGCCACACATTTTTTGTATATCAAGCGCCCGTCACTTTTTTCACAATAATACTAGTATTTTTCGTTTGTTATCGTTTTAAGCTTATTAAAAAAATATTTTTGACTTTTTAGTTCGATGTTCTTTAAATGCGTGTTTTTTTAACTAGAGACATTTATTTTTCATTCTTTACTTTTGTACGCTATAAAAGCATGTTTTTTAGTCTTTTTATACTATATCCATTTTATCGAAACTTTATATTGTAAGCTGTATATTGTTTAGAAAAATGATCATTGATATATTCCGATTCCGGAGAGGGAGCGTGAAAATCAGCTACCAAGCCCAAGGCAGCAGGCGCGCAAAGGAGGGTTACAAATACATTTTTTTCAAATAAAGAAATGCATGTGAAGTGAGTTCGAATTATATCAAGGAGGTTATGTACAGCGCCATCATTTTTAACTTTTTAGTTCAATGTAAAAAAATAAAAAAACATTATTTTCAACTTTTTAGTTCGATTTTCTTTAAAAGCGTATTTTTTAGTTTTTTAAAATATATTCATTTTCTTTTAGAGATTCCGAATCATGATTATATCATATTAGACAATATAAGTCCAAACTAATGAACTTCACTATTGTTACATTGTCAACCAACTTCAAACAAATCGTGAATTGAGAAGGAAATAAGTCAACTAACTATAGAAAATATAGCATTTGCTGTAGAATTTTATCCCTTGTCGAGAACAGATTGTTATATCTAATAACCATGAGATCGCCGAGATACAATCTGAGGATTTTCGACAGTCTAGACTGATTTTTTAATTTACATCTTCAAAAATATATTCAATTTCTGACTTCAGTTCTTGGGATGTATAAAAACTGGGTGTCAGCTCCCATACGGTTTTTGATGACAAAAAACGTATTAAAGAGGTCGAGAAGCTTGAAAAGTGGGGGCCCCACGATTTGAATGATCTACAGAAATTGTCAGGTTTTGATTCTTTTGCGGCTCGGGTCGTCACGTGTGCCGGAAAGTAGATCTTCTACGATAACAGAAGACTTTCCAGATAATGGTTGAAAACCGATGAGCCTCCTACGCACTTTCCAAAGGCAAAAACCCACCAAAAAGACCATGGTTACATTATGATGGTCAGCGGCTGGTATGATTCACTGAACTCTCTGCAACCGGGTCAAACCATCACGGCAGAATTGTGAGGAAATCGATGAAATGAATCAAACGTTGATCCAGCAGTAGCCGACACTGGTCAATGGTCTTGTACAGTAGCAAATTTTCAAGCTTCAATGTTTGGAACAGGACGATAAATTCCACGTTAATTCATTGAGTAATTACGTAATTCCATTTTCAGTTTTCCAGTTCTGGATCACTGTGACTAAGGAACTTACTCCAAAGGCAAAACATTTGAAAAAATAATTTAACGAAGTTTTGTAGATCAGCCATACAAAATTCATTCAGTACGACGTGATGCACGACAAATTTATATTTTTGGAATAAATCCTTCCATATCTGCAAAGATGAAGCATTGTAAATGAATATGTGGAAAGCTAGCAGGATGGGTTGGGGTAATTTGCTCCACTTGCTCAATCGACCACTGCGTAAACCGGTGGTTCAAGCCGTGAGGCCGTATCACAAGTTAGAAGGTAAGACCTTCAAGGTTAATCTTTAGCTCGAACAAGTTTTGACTTTTGAAAGTTGTTGTTTGTAGAGTTTGTTGCTTTTTCACAAAAGAAACATTTTACCGAAATACAACGGAAGGAAGCAATTTATTTTAACGAAATAAACGTAAAAAAGTTTATACCTAGTCGAAAAAAAGTATAAAATTTAATTTTTTTCTCTTCTTTAGTGATAATCGTGAGAAATACTTGTACGTTCGAAAACAATGAAACAGTTTACTCACATATTAAAAATTTCTGAAATTTCACAAGAAGTATATATCCTCAAATAGCAGAAACTATATCACTCTTCGATTTCACTTCAACTATTGATTGATTATAATTTTGTTTGCTTTATCTTGCATATTATTTTGAAAAATAACAAATAGCAGGAGTGTAGTTGGTGAAATTCAGTTATTTTATTTTATCGAATGTGATTCAAAGTTTGAGTAACAAATGGGATTCTCGTATTTTTGTTGCCGAAAAATAACAAAAATACGTTAAACCGATCTCTAATCTCATTTCCTGAATTCTTTAAAAATATAATATGAAAACAATGTTTTATGATCTTTTATAATCAAAGAAACAAGGCCAAACAAAACGAGCTCCATCAACATTTCAGAAAAATAAAGGTAATCGTTGATTCTTGGTTAAAGTGGGGCATTTTTTTGTATTTTTGACTGTGTAAATTGTATCTCATGAAAAATTGAGTCGTAGAAATCGTAAATTTTTTTTGTGAAGTTCTCGGAAGTGTGCTTTTGAAATCTTCAAAGTTAAAAAAATTTCGGTTAACCAGTTTAGTGATTAATAATTTTTCTGAAGAAAAGTTGGTTGGGTAACAGGATCGTTTCTTTCATGTCGTTTTGGGTTGGTGTTGTCCCTGAAGTTTGTCTGTTGCAATGTTTTTTATTTTTTTTAATATGCCTGATGGTTTTTAAAATAGTGATATTATCAACAAGAAGAAACTACTTTTCGAGCCCTGAAAAATAATTTAATTAAATTAGGAACGTCGACAAGAAAACAATTTTTCAAGAAAAAATTGATGCTGTTACCCAACCAACCTCTCTTCTTTAAAAATTTTCACTGATATTTTGTGAGAAAATATGTTTGGAATATCGTACCACGAGTACACTTCAGTTTATTTGATGTTCTGACAACCACCTGAAGCCATACAATGGACGATATTTTGTTCTGAACAATATGTAATTCAATACCTGTCATTTCAGAAATTAAATCATATAGCGACAAGTCTGGTGACCATTCAATGTTGAAGTTAGTATTTTTCATAACGTTGTCTAGTATTCTCATCTTCCACAATCAAAAAGTTGGTTCATATTAAAACAAATGTATATTGAAGAAAAACTTTTGTCGAGGAAGTTTGAAAACGATTCAGAAAGACAAAACTACGATATATATCAATGTCAAGGTTCTGAAAAAGAACCTGGGACAGAAACCTGATTTTTAGAATCTGAAACCTTACGACAAATATCTATAATTTTCAAGCTCTATTCACGAATGAGCCGATCATTGCCCTTTGTGAAAAATATTTGAAATTCACGTTCACGTAACTTTTCGGGGAGAAAAAGAAGTTTTCCCTCTCGACATATATATTGAAAGTTCTTCATTTGAAATTTCATTTTTTAGATAATGAAAATCAAAAATACCGAAAAGATTCGATGAGAAATAATTATTAGGAAGTCCAGAATCCCAAAACATGAAATAATAGAAAAGACCACCTATCAATTATCAAATATGAATATTCGAATGTTGATAAAAGTTTTTAAAAAACAACCTGTACTGTTTGTTAAACAATTTGTTACCAGTAGTTTCGCGAAGAAATAATGACTGTACAAGAAATATATTCGATATTTGAAGATACGCAAAATAATAATGCTGATTTTGTAAATCATTCCTAAGTACACTCCTGGAGGTTCATAGTCGAATATCTTTTCCGAGTAAACACACAACAAATATTCATAATTTTTGATGCGAGCCATACATTAATATTCGTTACGTAATAGGTTTCGAAATGAATCAGAAATTCAATAAAATGTTTTTTTTTCCTCCATAACTACACGAAATAGTTTGTCATTACGCGATTTCAAAACTTTACCTTCGTTTGCGTTTCTACACCAAAGTCACGTTATATAGATATCACGATCTTTCTGAACTAATATGAATTAACTGATTCATTAACTGATTATCTATCATCAAATGTCAAAAAACGAGTCAAATTATCAGCCTGGTAGTTGCTTCAAGGAAAAATGCTAAAATTCCTGCTTTCTCATGGTCTCAGACAATGCAAGCAAGGAAATCCAAACACCTCCAGAAACTCCATATAGTACTGTTCTATTTTGTAGGCACTCCAAAAATCTAATGTTTTTTCGGTCCAGTAGGATATAAGACAATAGAACGATTGACAAAGTAAACTAAACCATGGAAGTGCATCATTTCCATCATCATCATTTTTGTTGACTCGCTACAACCTTTTCGATTCCATTTCATACTGAAAGTAGAACGGGAAGGAAATTGTAAGCATCACTATGGAAAAAGTAATTGGCTATAATTGTCTGTTGGAGTGCAGTTATTTTTTTCCAACATTTCCATTGAAGTACTGTATTTCCTTGTTGTTTTCCGAAACATTATTTTTTGAAACGAGTCTCTGCATAGTTGTCGATTCCTGAGTACAAAACGATACCATGGCTCTATGAGGAAATGATGAATCTTGTTTCCAATCGTTCATAAAAAATGAATTGAAAGCACTGAAAACGATGTAAAGTTTCTTTGTTTTGTCCTTAATTTTATCGCAAGTACATTCAAAGTTATACTTTGGTGGTATATATAGGGCTATTCGAATTCGTTTCTGTACATAGGGATCTCGTAAACGATAAGAGATAGAGTGTCGGTTTAATTATGGCAAAGTTGCGTACTTCAGAGACCTATTCAAAGATGTAAAGGAAGCAAATATAGCTCTTTTGGATCTGAAGATATACAGGAAAAACGAAAAAATCCCAAATAATTTTTTTGCCTTTATCTTCTTTATTCGCAGACATATTGAAAATCTGTCCACATTTTGCTCTTGGCACTTGATGTTGGCTCTCAGAATATATCCATGAATCTTTTATACAGGGTGTCATTTGACTTGTGGCACCCCCATCTTTGAATTTTTAAATGCGGACCTGTATTTTTTGTTATAGTTTTTGGATCTTAAACATTCACTTCATACTGAGAAATTGAATTCAATTCTATATTCCAGGATTTTTTGGTAATATTCGATATTATATAATTCGATATTATATAATTGTGTGAATTATTCCCTTTTAAATTACGGCTATGGAAATTGATTGACTGAGTTGAATAAAAACACAATAGCAACTTTCACGTCTCCCTATGTACCATAGAGTTTTTCGATAGTTTTTTTCAGTTTTAGGTAGGTATCTATTAATATTTTTTCCATTGCTCTGAGCATTTTCTACAATGAACTTCGAATAATAAAACCTTTTATGATTATCTGAAACATAATCACAACGAAAATATATTATATGTGTTTTGATGGGCAGAAAAAAAATGGTAGCAATAATAACATCCGGAACGAACACTATAATTATAATAAAAATTGAAATGAAGTAATTGATTTATATACACAGAAAAAATAATTGTACAATGAATGTTCGAATTGGAGTCTTTCTATTTGGAGACAAATAATAGGACAATAAGATAGGTCTGTAATATTACCAGATCTTACTTTTTTAGACAATTTTCTATAGAGGACATTGAAAAATAGGATTTACGCTGGCAGAGAGATAGAAAATGTGGAAGACTCGGGATTGAGGATTTTGAATGATTTCGCAACAATGCAGCAAATAAGTGTATTAAGGGCAATGAATAATATGAAAAACCGAGTTTAAAAATGTCTCGAAATGGACGGACTCCAATTCGAACATTTCTTGCACCAATAATTTTTTTGGGTACCTATACATATAAATTACTTCATTTCAATTTCAATTACAATTATAGTGTTCGTTTCAAATGTTATTATTGCTATCATTTCTTTTTCTGCTTATTAAAACACATACAATATATCAATAATCGTCTATAATCATCAGTAATCCTAGAAATCCACTGTGAACTTTTCAAAATGACTCAATTCATGACTCATTTCAGTATATCATTTTTCATTTCAACTCGACTTGCTGAGAGTTCTAGGGAAAACACATTATTATATTTTTTCGCATAAGCCTGAGCGAAAGAAATTCTAACGTTACTTGTGCCAAAAAACCGACGTGAAAATTATTCACACTTGTGGTGTAATAGTCCCAAGACAAACTTGTAAAAAAATATGCTTTCTCTCTCCAGAGGCCCAACGACGTCATGAGTGAGTCTAGTCGATTATCTACTACAACCCGAAAGGACTCACTGTGGCTGACACCTATTCAAACTCGATCAAATACGTCCATATTCTCAACTGACTATTTCAATTGGAGAATGATCTCCTAGGTCAGATAGCGAGACTGGAAGTCATTTTGAAGTCCAGATATTGTGTTCGGTTGGCAAAGCGATGCCAGTGTGGGAATTTAGTCGAATCTTAGATAAGAAATGAGAGAGGACGCGTAACTAGCAATCTAAGCAAGCGTAATAAACTGTGCGGGTTATCGATGGTCTGCCATCAGATTGGTGACTGAAGCTTCTGCGACACCACGACTATTTTAGCCATTTTCAGTGTGATTTATAACTGAAAAGAAGTTTGATAGGTAGTTTGTTACAATGGTTATTTGTGCTGCATACCAGTGTGAAAGTAGTAGTAACAAAAAGGAATCAGATATTACGTTTCATAGGTAAGTAAAAATATCATCAAATAATAGTTGTTCTGTTTTATCATATGTCAAGTTGTTTTCTATTATTAATTAATTTCGTATTTATATAATGTACGTGTCCCAATGCCGGAATCATAACTATCACCAGTTGAGTTGGTTTATTCTAAATTTTCATTCAAGTTTTGATAATTTATCGGTTTCAAATCATCAGATGAGGTTTGAATTCCAGAGGCGTGCGGTACGAGAATTTTTATTGACGTTAATATATATATATAATATATTATACTTTGGATTTTTTATTATTATAAATGCTTGTAATACGTTTTCATTTTTAAATAATCAACTTAATTTTGGTTGTTTTTCAGATTTCCTGCGGATCCTGAAAAAAAAAATCTTTGAGTTCAGGCAGTGAAACTTGAAAATTGGACGCCGTCGCCAAATGAATATGTTCAAAACATTTTGAAAAGCGCTTTCTCTATCAAACTGATTTCAAAAGACGTCTACTAAATTCAGCAGTCCCCACTATATTCCCAGAATTGCCAAATTACACGCAGCCAAAGAAGGTAAGTATATTCCTATATATATTCTTTTTTATTGTTATTTCATAGAATTATCAAAATATACAAGGTGGGCAACACCATAGGTATAATATAATGATAATTGTTTTATTCGAAAAATCACATATTGTCTTCGTATAAATGGAAATATTTCTGAAATACACCCATTTAAAACTTACATCACTTCAAAAATAATATGTACATAATATTCTTGTTCAAAAATATATTTTTGCAGATTTTGAACAGAAAAGTATCGCACCTAGAGGCTGTGCGAGGTACTTCAGCTTCGCATAGTAGCCAAGCACAAGAAGAAACTCCTCGAAAAAAACGGCTAAGAAGAAACCTATTGAATGAGATGCAGAAAAAACAAAAAAAAACAAGAAGAACAGTAATAGTTCTGAAGCAGAAGCTTGGAAGATACTGAAAATTACTAAAAAATATCGGAAGTTGAGGATCTCGTACGGCAACAATATACAAAATTGATCTTATTTAAGGGCCAGTAATATACTTCAGCTATACTTAGGTTGGGTATATTTAAAATATAGTTTGGTTGGGTAACAGGATCAATTAAAAAAAATAATTGTTTTCTTGCCTTTGTTTCGAATTCGATCAAATTCTTGTTCAGGGTTCAAAAAGTAGTTCCTTCGTATCAATATTACTATTTTGAGAGATTTTCGTTTGTTTCATGTCGTATTGTGTTAGTGTTGTCTCAAAGTTGTTGCAATGTTTTCAATTTTCTCAAATGTATCTAATATGTCTGATGATTTTTAAAATAGTAATATTAACACGAAGAAATTACTCTACGAGCCCTGAAGAATAATTTATTTGAATTCGAAACGTCGGCAAGAACACAATTGTTTTTCAAGAAGAAATTCATCCTGTTACCAAACCCACCTTTCTTCAGAAAAGTTATTAGACTACTAAATTAATTTATTCAATTAAAATTATTAATTAATGAGTTTAGTTTCAATTACTACCTATCTTTTATTATTTTGTAACAAGTTTATTATAAATTATGTAATTTATCTAGAAATAAAAAAAAATAGTCAAAAACATACATTAGAATTGAATAAAAACTTCACATTTAAAAAAGTCATTTATTATTTCTTGTTGCTCATTTCCAACATAATGTTACGCCTCTTGTCAAACCATATTGATGTCTGAACGGAACACGGCGCTTGTTACATCACGAGTCCTCTCCCTTCTCTTGTCTAAGGGTCCAATGAAATCGCTCATTACGCCCCCTCTCTCAGAAGAGTCAACAACTTTATTATCTGTCAGGCCAGTGTGGTCAGGAATCCAGATCACCAGAAATCATTATTCAAATATTCATTCGGAAAAGAGTCTTTTTGGCAGTTCACTGTCAATTTGAAATATTTCAATTTAACTACCAATATCATGAGTCATGATATATCATTGCTTAGCATTACTTGATAAACAAAAACTGTGAAGTTTCACACGGAATTGACTGTATACTCCATTATATAATAATAATAATAATAAATGCTTTTATTGAAAGGTTACTCAGTACAAGGGATACTAATCTAACCTAACAAATGGCAGAATTCAACGTCTGCGCAT
>WOGO01005042.1:0-12762 GCA_015342085.1 Leptinotarsa defecta | reverse complement strand
GTTTCAGGGATTTCAAATCATTTTATATAGTAGACAATGGAAGTCCGAACTAGTGAAATTCATCACGAAACATTGTCAATCACCTTCAAACAAATATCAACTTTTTGTTCTGCGACAACTTGATTCAACAAAAACTACCAGTGCGGAAAAAACCAATAGTGTTGAAACGTTTAGTAATAATTAATTGAATTCTGCAAATCTAGAAGACCTGTGACAGAGAACTGTTCGGGATTGCCGATTTCTGACTCCGGACATCTTCAATAATGTAAGGAACGCTTTCGAAAGTAGACTTTATTATTGTATGAAACTAGATGGAGGTCATTTTGAACACTTTATTCGTTGATTGTGTTACCATTGATATTACCTTTGTTGATTTTCCCAATAAAATGAGCGACAGAGAGTTTTCTGTTTTTTCTTAAATAAAACGTCCAACATTCAATTTCTCAATAACGAATGAATCAAGTTCGAAAAAATTTCACAGAGGAAATAGAAGGTCAAAAGACCTTTTAAATGATGTATCACTCGACACACGACGCCTCTGAAAAAAATCTGGGGGTAATTGCTTATCGCAGGGGGGTGAAGTTTCGGGTATCACTTCCATATCACAATCAGTCTCCCTAGAAATAGAAGTTGACGTGTTCTTTGAAATTTTCGATAACACGTCCGTTTCTGACTCATAGTGAGGGAAAAATTTTCGTTGGAAACGCCCTGTATATCAAATATAAACCAAAATTTTGCCAATTCACAACGTTTTATAATGTATGAGATGTTTTAATCATATTTGAAATGCTTTGTGTATCACTGAGTAGTTAGTCTAGTAGATTATCCACGATGGCACAGTCTGAATCACACTGTACCTATATTGTTTTTTTCATACATCTTTCTCTAAGATGACTAGTAAATGGAAAAACATTATATTGTTCTCTTCTTTATTGACATTTTGAATCAATACTTTCTTTGGATGCTGAATTAGCACAATTTCTAATATTATATAATGATCAAATGCATTGAAATTGAATAAAAGTATCCAACCACCGAAAGAATGCAGTTACTCGTGCGTGAACATTGTGGATATATTTATATTTGGGGTGTATGTGTTAAACATTCTTCAAGCACGCAGTCATGCTTGGTAGGATATTTAGTAACATTTGTTATCGATTTCTAAAATTATCCAATTCCTAATCAATTAGATCACTCACTTCGTTAACTTGAAATCATTCAACAGGAATTCCAGCAAAAAAGGCAATTTTCAGAAACTACACATTATATTTGGTAATCAATATCTAGAGCATCGTCTGATAGAAACCAATATGTTGATTGCCACAACAAAAAAATGGAAAAACTAATATCTTTTAATTTGCTTGTTTCAGATGCCTAGTTAAGTTCGAGTCAGAAGTTTAATTGAAATGTTTTTGATCCAATTATAAGTTACGTTGAAACTCACAGAATAAACATGCATATGACCGCTAACAATATTGTTTCACTTTTCTCATTAATTCATTATGTATGTCCGTCACGGTAGATGTTTTTTTATAACTGATTACCTCATATTTGTGGATGTAATGAAGAAGTATATAGAAGAAATGACATCCCCGTTATTAAATAATTTCTGCTGTTTTCAAAAACGTTGAAACTATTTCAACTATACGTTTGTTGAAATCCTTATTTCTATATATTCTTGCAGATAAGTCTACCATGAAGTTGATATAAATAAACCGTTCGTTAATATATATTTAGGCATATAAAAATTAGTTATTTGATATCAAATATCATTTCGTGATGATGGATATGTAACAAAATGGTTTCAAATACTTCAGCTTAACTGGAGAGATTTATCATTGACTCTCAACTGATGCATTTGAATATGGATAGCTCATCGTAGTATATGAAATTATGTTGGCCATATTAAATATTTGTTTATAAATAATTGATATTGATTGATATATTAGGTCGATTCAGAAGTTTTGTCCGTTTTTATCAGTCAACTTTAAACTGTAATGTATCACTGAATACTTATTTTATGTAATCGAAATAAGCGTGTTTTGAATCATTACTCATTTTCCAACGTAACATGAGTAAATTTATTACGTCAGCATGAAAATTGTGTGCTTGGGATTTGATAAAGTCGATGAAGGCCATTTTTGCCTGGTGCTGATTGGCAAAGGTTCTAACAGTAAGAAAGTTATTGAAGTACTTGAAAAGGTGGTAGTCAACTGGCGGGAGGTCTGGGAAGTATGGTTGGTGAGGCAGAACTTTTCGACATGTGATTTGTGAAACGTGCCTACGGATCTTTTCTGTTGACAAGTGTCGGTTGCTAATAATACAATTTTTGGTAAATTTCGTCGATTTCCTCACATTGAGACTCTGACGTGATGATTTCTCCCGGATGTAGGAAGTTATAGTAAATCACATCATCCGCTGACCGCCATTCAATAATCATGGTCTTTCTTCGGTAAGATTTTGACTTTGAGAAGAGTCTGGGTGGCTCATCGGTGTTGAACTACTGTTCTCTACGTCTCCTGTTGTTGTAGAGGATATACTATTCATCACACGTGTCGATTTCATCCATTGGTTGCGTCAAAGCAAAGAAGAATATACTTCGAAACGTGACAATTTCTGCCGATCGTTCAAATTGTGGGCACCCAGTTTTGAGGCTGTTTGACCTTTCAAATACGTTTTAAACCATCAATAACCTCATGAAAGCTCACGCCCAGTTCTTCCGCCATCTCACACACCGTTTGTGATGGGTCAGTCTACGACAGTGTCCTCAAATCCTTTTCCTGAATTACTGTAGCTCGACCATTCCAAGGGTCATCTTCAAAGCTGAAATCTCCGGAAGGAAATTTCGCAAACCATCTACGCCAAATGGCTGGTTGATATTTCGGTCTCATTCGGCAGCACTTTGATTCAATTTGAATTCCTTGAAAAAAATGAAACAGTTTGAATGGACAATGTAGGTACGAATTTTTTTATCCATCAGTATGCACCACGACATTGTGGATTGATACTCATTAGAATATGAAGCTCAAATCACATCTCATTCAATTTGATGAATCTTTTGGAAACAACCCAATACATATGAGACAACTCTCTCATATAGAAAATTTTACCGCTGAAAAAATGTATTATTTCAGGTATCATTGATATTATATCCGTTTATTCATGAGAATTGTGCTGGTGATCTGGAAGGTTTCTATATATATGAGTGGGTCTGTCACATAAGTCGTGAACGGATCCATTACGAAAACCACCAATTCACCCAGAAATATTTTTGAGGAACCACACTATATCTTCACTCCACCTGGTTACTTATGTGTTTATTTTTCTCGCAGTTGATAACGTTTGATGCCAACAGGTGATAAACCATTGAAAAACGATTCATTTGAAGACGATATTTTTTGAAAAGTTCAGTTTTGCTGTCAGTTTCAATGACTTTCGTTCTCAGAATACTGGCCAAATGACAATCTTGATTCTCGTAATGAATTTATAACCAAACTTGAAAATAACAGGATTGAGTAGAGGGACTGAACAATTCTTATTGCAATTTTAGCATCGCTACCAAAATTAATTTCATTTTCACTTGTGATAATTCAGGAGATAAAAAAATACTGAGATCACAGTTTCATTAACATCATATGTTTTGCCGTTTATTTTCGAACAATATTTACAGTAAACTAAAGACATCACGCCTATTTTACAAAACTTTAAAGAGGCTATGTGGTCCCTGTTGAGTCACATACAGTTTCTCATCAGCAACGACAAACTCCAATTTGTAGTTTACACAGAGAATTGGTTTCAATAGTGCCCAAAATGGCCATAGTTATTTCCTCTGACAGCTGCATGAGCTGCAAAATGCGCGGCCTTGGCAGCTTGAACTTCATGGGTTTCAATGGGCTGTCCATCTGGTCCGATTTGGGCTGGTGGACCACCTGGGCCACGGTAATATTCTGGAACGCCATAATGAATTGTCTGAGGATGACCATAGTAGTTCACAGCTTCAGGAATATTCTGACCTGGACGACTGGCAACTTTAGCATATTCAGCAAAGTGATGAGCTTTTGCTGCTTGCACTTCTGGGGTCTCTACTGGTACACCATTGTGGTCAATGACTGGATAATGAAGAGGGTAAACCCCGCGACGCCTTCTGTAGTGAGATCCATGGGCACGAGCTGCAGCTTCAGCATGGGCAGCGAAGTGAGCAGCTTTCGCATGCTGGACTTCGGGAGTATCGACTGGAAGACCTGGGGCGAGTTGAAGGTGTCCAACGGAGACTCCGTTGCGTTGAGCGGCTACAGCGTAGTCGTGGAAATGTTGAACTTTGGCTGCTGCTACTTCGGGAGTGTCCAAAGGAAGGGCGTTATGGGCAAGGGGTTGACCATAGTGTAATAAAGGTACCACTGGAGCGCCATACCTTGCTTTAGCGTGAGCAGCGAAATGGGCTGCTTTAGCTAGTTGGACTTCAGGGGTGTCTAAAGGAGCTCCGTTGGGTAGAATCACTGAGTTATGTTGTGAGAAGTAGTAAGGCGATGCGTAGCCAGCTTCACAGATGGCGAGGGCACAGGATATTAAAACCTGAAGAAAAAAGGATGACGTTGAAATTGTTTCTATGATAGTTGTAACTCATATTCTGAAATGATTTTTACATTCATTCAAAATGTTGTCAAGGAGTGGAAAACAATTGAAAATACTTCAAATCGATCCATCATTTCCAAATTTATATTTTCTGTTCGATCCCTCATCTTTTTATACATTGCACTTCATATTGATTGTAAAGTTAGCATTTTTAAATTCAACTTCATTCACAGGAAATAGGTTCAAAATTTTTGGGGTAATAATAACACTTTTGAATCAACGTTGAGAAATGTTGATTCAACTAATGTCAGCATCATCATTCAAGACAAAAAAGTATTCCTTTTGAAAGTTATATAACTGTTTTCCAACTGAGGTTTTTTGCCATCGTTCAAAATGAAGTTGATTTAGTCTCAAAGGTCAAGTATTTTCCTCCATAATCGGTCCTATCTATAACTTTCCTTTCTCATTATATGAATAATATCCCATGTCCTTATTTTCTGATGAGTTCATTCGTTAAAATTTATGTCAGTAATGAATTATTCAAAGCCTGAAGCCTAAGTATATGTGTTTGATAACTATACCCTCAACTCCTGTAATGGAATGAATTAGGTGAATTTTCAACTACCCATTGATGAAGAAATACAACTGCATAGAAAAATTACTTTTGAGAAATCGAATCAGTGTAATAAAACAATAAGTGAGTCAAAATATCCTAAAATAGTTTGAATGAATTATTTTCTCGAAGACTCAAAACTGGGTATATGTTTTTCAAAACAAAAAAAGTAATCAAAATATTACGTTATAAGAAATAAGACTTGTTTCAGAAAGCTTTCGAAAGAGAAATATATTTGACGTGAAGGGTCTGAATTGGTAAACTACTTCAATTTTACAAAAAAAAAATACATTGATAATAACGCTGGAAATTTTCAAATTGACAATTCCGGATTATAGCCATTATTGCTATTTTTTGACAATATTAGAGTTTTCTCTGAAAGAATCCAACTCATCAATTTGAGGCTGACTAATGGAGATGGATGGAAAAGCTATTTTGTGATACACATAACCCACTTGAAAATTAATTTTTCATATGAAACTTCAGGAAATTATTCTTTGTTGTTGGAGTTCATTTCATATTGGAAAACTCAATATAAAATGATTATTAATCACGCAAGAATTTGAAGAATTGATTAGCTATTAAATTTTTGTCTGAATCAGTACATATTTTGTTACACAGAATATAAATAGTCACGTACGTTTATTACAGAAAAAATCAAAATCATGCATGCTAAGTGGAATTTTTTGCAACTCTGACTTTTTGTCCGATTGTTTTGTTATAGGTTTTTAGGAGTCAACAATTATTCTAACCCATTATGAAATAAAACACTTCATTTATAAACGAACAAATCGGATTCAAAATATAACAGCATGTTGAATTCAAATATATATTTCGTGAATCTGAAAAAGAAAACAGCTGATTGACTGTTCCACACAGTATAATGAAGAAAACATTGACTTCGACCAGAAAACAAAAAAAATTACTTGTTTGGTAATATAATACTAATACATCTTTTATTGAATCGGTAAGCAGTTACCACCTAGTTACCTAGGTGATAAACTCATTAGAACCCACCAAAGAGTACTTGAAATCCAATTTTCTTGTTTTCTCCCTCGAAATTCTAGTATCGATATCTATGATTGATCATCAAGAGGATTATTCTATGTCTTGAAAATTTTTTCACCGACCTTCAACTCTCTCATGCACTACAACAAAAAATTGAAACATGTGCGAGCTAAGGATTAACGAGGTCTTACTATTGAACGTATCATTCCTGGCATGTGATTGGGTGATATGATTATGAAGGTACATCATTCAGAAACTTGATAAAGAATGAATTTCAATTGTTGGGCTACATGATAATGTGATGAAACTATTTTTTATATCAGGTTATATCTCGAAACTGATGATACATCAAAACGTTCAGGGTAGTCTGAGATACTTATACAATGTACTGAATGTTTTGCGAATTAATCGAATAGAAACCAGGATAGCATTGTTTTTATTATCATTCGACAGAATTCAAAAAAGAGTTTGAATTTATGTATCTAGATTTTACCCCAAAACAATGATGTTTCAGTAATATGTCAACAATTATGTCATTAAATCAAATACCAAACAAAACCTATAATTTCATATTATTCATAGAACAGCTATTCATTGAAGAAGATGATTACAGGTATATGAAAACAATGAAAACATTGTTTTTTAATTCTTTGAAATTGCAATAACTCGCTAGACGAGATGCCTTTGCAACCGCGTGTCAACATCCACACGTTTCTTGAAAAAATCATCCAAGGTTGACAAACAAGTATGCTCTCAATATCCGCATGAGAATTCTTTCCCATATTTATAAGGTTATTAATTCTATTGCTCTATTGAACTTGATACTGATGTAAATGAAGTAGACCTATAGAATTCAATTTCAATGAAATGAAAAAATGTCAGTTTTATGAGCTCTTGTGGAAATGAATATGAGATATAACTGAACCGCATTTGATATTTTATTCATGACATTACTGCTTGCACAAATAGGAAGAAATGTGCTTGAATTCCAATAGCTCTGTTTCCTAGTCTTATGTGCAGAATAGAGAAAAGCTACGATGTGTTTTGATACTTATTCTTATCTATCACAAATCGAATGTTGAAAAATTTTACACTTCTTGATGACGAAACTATTTTCTGCTGGAAATAGATCAAATTCAAAACTGGAACTCTCATTCAGATTAAGTTTACAAATGGCCTACTGACCATTTATTGTTCATAAGTACAATGAATAGAAATTTTGTATCATGCATTTCTCCTAAAATTGCTTGTTCTTTGGATATAGTTTTCAACTTCCCCGCCATGGAAATACATATTTTCAACTTCAATTTAGTTCAATTCGGAGTAGTATTTTTTTAATTGTGGAAAAAAAATAGTATATCTTGGCCATGTTATTGAAATATTGTACCAAAATGAATGTACACCATATATTTTTTTGAATGTTTTGGGATATTATTCATATTTTTTCGTTTGACTTGAAAATTCAAATACCTATTTATCGTTGTCTTAAAAATGAATTAAATTCATCCAATATATTTGTTCAACTCAATCCAAATATGTATAAATGATAAATCAAAAAAGTCAACATGAAATCATTCAGTATTTAATATTGGCTCACAAAAAAATACTGATATAATTGGTCTCAAAAGTTTTATTGGCGGGTAAAAACTATCAGGTAGAGAATAAATGGAAATCTAGTAGAAAAATTATTTGATTCAACAAACATGTATGTATTGTGTGAAAAATTATCAGAATATACATAATGGAAACGAAGTGTGATTTCTTTGAATATATTCTGGAAAAGTTTATCTGACTTGTGATAATCGAAATGGTATGTTACAAGGAATGTTTGGTGAATTCCCATGAACTTGAGAGGATTTCAGATGAGAAAGAAAATATATTCTACGCTAATATAACAGAAGATAGTAGACAACTGAAAAATCAACATTATTCCTTTGCTAAGTTCGGAAGAAGATTTGTCATGAATTTTGAAAAGGTACTTGAAGTAGTCATTCTTGAATGTTTTGAGCAGTGAAGAAGATTTTTGTTTTGATAAAGATCTTGGTGGTGTGAACAGAAAATTCTCATCGTAAATTGTAGATATCTATCAAGTGATTCATCAAGCCCAATGTTTTTTAGAGACAACTTTCAAATAATGGACAGAAACTAGAACATATCAATAAAAAATTTGCACGAAGGTGTTCAAATCATGAAGTTTCGAAACAAGTCCTTTCTAGGGAAAATTTCTCTTCGCGAAAAAACTTCAAAACTTTTTTTTGGATAATTGTTTTTTCATACCACTGGTGACGACGATAACATATTTCAGAAATATATCAATATCAATTTCAATGTAGTAATCAATTAAATCATAAATGTAAGCTGAATTGTAGATGTGTTATAGAGCAGTAGAGGTTGAAGATAAACTATCTAGCTTCACAACTTTACATCTGTATCTGAATGTTTTTCTTCTGTTTTTTATTCTTCTGCTGTTTCACTGCAGAAGATTAACTGCCGCATTTGCAGTTGTAACGTTTGTAGATTATAACCAAAGAAAACCACGGAAAAATTCAAAAACCAATCAGAATAAATATCTTGATAGTTTGATGGAGAATCAAAGTTATTATAACTGAAAAGTACTCATATAATAATCTTTGACACAGCAGCACCTCAGCATTTTCTACGATACACCTCAGTAAAACACTCATTTGAGGAAAAGCATATGAGGCATTAAGTTTTCAAATACTAGATAATTCACTTCCATCAAATTCTTCATAAGAAAAAAGGAACTGATGAAATAGTGATTTGTAATTGAAAACAAATATTTTTATGAACCTTCATGAGGTATGTCAATAAGAAAAAATTTTATATCAATATCAACGTCAACAATTTTGTGACATATCTGCTGTTGAAAGGATATATTTCATAATTCCGTCAATTTTTGAATTGATTATGAATTTGGACATTCGACTGATAACTGTCTTTTCTGATGAAAATATAGAGTTCATTGAAATAATAAAATCTCTAATTTTTGACAGAATATTTGAAAAGTAATTATTCATATCGATTCATCACAATGTATTCAAAACTACATCACTTCGTAATAATTACTGAAATAACGAAAAACACTGTGATTATGGGAAAACGCAAATAGGATACTTATACCGAACTGAAAATTTTTCGAGTAAGCACTTCATCACTCACTATTTCATGTAACTTACCAAAATCATCATGGTGTTGATATTAGTTATGAACCTCCTAAACACTAGGACTGTTAACGAATATTGATTATTGTTTCTCTCCACCTCTGTATATATAAAGCCCCCAATATCCTCATAGTTCCCCCAGCTCACCTTCCTTTCGTGAAGAGCAAGGTCCCTTTCACATTATGTGGATCTGCAACGCCCAGAGAAGGACAAAGAAAACGCAGAAGTAGGAAGGAAAATAATGAATTATGAATGTTGAAATATTTGGCGCGACTTACCACAAAAAAATCTGCTTGTTTCAAAAAAAATAAACTTGAAATATTTGTTTCCGGTGCAGCGACCGAAATTAGTGCACATATTTCTTTACCTGACGAAAGAATGTAGCAATGAATGTTGTGTTCAGTTCACTTTACCAAACTATGTTAACATACTCAGAATTTGTAAAAAAAATTGAAAAATCTCCAGTTCATTTCATATCAAGAAATTATCTTAAGTGGAAATAAAAGTAGTTACATATATCAAAAGATACTTTGATTGAAAACTTCAATTCATTTGTGGATCATAGCATTTATTCGATCAAATTTGAAAATTTTTCACTTCCATCGTTTGGATTGATATATTAAGAATGCTGAGTTGCATATCCTCAGAATATTTTGCAAAAAGCAGCAAAGTCATAATTGTTTTTTTAATAAAAATTTAATTATAATCAATGATAACGAAATTTTGTTAGTAGGTAGGAGTAGGTAGGAGTATAGTTCATTGGCACTACAATTGATTCTCTATTCTAAGCAAACAGTACTTTTGATATTTCCAGTTAGTTATCTCAATCCACCACAAGCCTCAGCAGCCTGGATTTGTGCACGCTAAGGATTAACATAGTTTTACCATTCAACGTGCGATTCCTATCTTGTTGCAGAATATATTTCACTTTCATTCAATTCATTTCAAAGGTTAGTTTTTTATCAATAATTTTTTGCTAGTTTATATAAATTTGACAGGTGATTGTTTTCAGGTAACTGAAATTATGTTTTTAGCACCGACATTTTGAGAGATTTGGCTGAGAAATATATATCACATTAAGTCGAATAATATACAATGATATCATGGTATTACATTGACTTTTTCCAAGTCATATCTCACAAACAGATAACAAACAGTTTACCGTGATGAAAATAAATCTGATTTTGAAATGGTCAGATACGTAGTGCCTCAAACGTCGTCCTTAGGACGACCCTTGGTATAATTTACATGGTATAATTTACATTATTTTTGCTGACGATGTAACACTAAATAAATCAAGTAGGTAATGGTAGAGAAATCTTAGAGTTTTCCATCACGTCAGTGGAACAGAAAGCTGATTAATGGTTTGTAGAGAATAATTTCAAGCAGAATCATGATGGAACACAAAGAATTAGATTTTCGTGATATCCTCTGAATCAAATGGGTGAAAAACTCCAGCCCTAGGGCTAGGGCACTGGATCCGTCTCTGAAATGACATTGGGAAAATGACACACTAACTTCCAAGTTTCATAACCAGTTATACCTATTGAGACAACACAGAGGAGTAATAAGCTGTAGCTTGTAAGCTTTGAGAATAGTCCATGTTTCTCTTTTCCATTTCCAAAACTGTTATAGCTTTTGGCTTATGGCTTTAGGCTTTTGGGTAGCTCCAGCCTATCTTCTACAGTCTTTTTCACAGATTCATAGAAATATTTAAAAATTTCAATCTCATTTTCAGTTACATTACAAGATATAATAATCATTTGCTATTGACTCGGTTCAGGCTTTCTACATTAGTCTGTAATTCTCTTAATTCGGAGGTGACAAATATGAGGTGAAAAATATGAGTCATTAAAAATGGAAAGATTGAATTCACAATAAAAATGGTTTTTCCTTACAAACTTTTTTTGCACTCTTGACGAGTATAAACTTTGCCACCTGCATTTCTACAAGAATGAGTTAATATGATGGTGAATTTTGTCAAACTTCTAGTTTCTCACCATTTATTAGTTTCAAGGGAATCTGAGCATTTATTTTTATGTATTCCAACTATAGACGAAGAGCCAGTGACCAAATTTCGGTTGTTATTTCGAAAGTCATGAAAATTCACTGACTCAATGTTTAATATCTGCTCGATAATAGAAATTACTTCTGGCAGCCCCCAACAGCCGGGGTAAATTATCCTAAAATTTTAAAGAGGGTAGAAAATAAGAATTATTTTAGTTGAAGTATCAGTCATGAAATTTATGCAGATTATTTTTAAAAGTTTACTGAACGTGGGTAAACTTGGCTCTTCGGATGAAAAATTGCTTCTCAGGTATTTCTTAAAACATTAGAAGACCGTCTTGCTGTAAGTAACACTGAAGGTCACTGTAAAAGTTGTAAGACTTCTTCATTTGTACTATTTTTAGTATACTTTCGGAGTTTAGAACCCGCAGATGGTCAATTTCTTACCTGCTCGTGTGACCTAGCTCTTTTCATGTATTTTTCAAACATTTCGAAGGTTAAACATTTCGGAGTTTAGAACCCGCAGATGGTCCAGTTCTTACCTGCTCATGTGACGTAGCTCTTTATGTATTTTTGAAACATTTTGAAGGTCATTGGACAGATGTGACCAAGTAGTAGGGATGTTCCAGGGTGTTTGGAACAGAAATGCGTCAGTCCGTTAGGAATATTTTTGGAGCGCAGTTCAGTTTTCATTTGTTCATCGATTTCTCTACTGAATTACACATTCGAGTGAAGGAAAATATATTTATTTCGTGTTTACTTCCCAGTTGTAGTATATAAAAATTGAAAACTGTAAACTACAAACATTCTTTGGTTTTTAAATTTGAATAATTCTCAAGTGTATTCAAAATGATCTGTGCAATCTGTAAAAAGAACAGTGGTAAAATTTTACGCTTTGATAAACAAGAAAAATTAGACAGGTGTAAATTAATGTTAACTGCCCGTAAAAAACATAATATGCAGTTTTGTGATGTGGTTTTACCTGACAACATTGATAGTGACATTGGTTATCATAGCAAATGCTATCAGAGTTTTACTGCTGTTGGACAAAAGCATTTAACTGAAGAAAGTCCTGTGACAGCGACTTCAACGGATCGCCCTTCGTCACTGGAGCCATCAACTTCTGAAATATTACAAGGACACGATGAAATGGAGCGCAAGAAGAGGAAAGCATTGAAGAAAATGAACGACTTGAGATCGACAATGAAGAACAATTGAATGCAGAATGTTTCTTCTGTGGAAAAAACGAAAACAGCATCGTGGTAAGGAACAAAAAAATGTATAAAACACAAAAAAATACTTTGGCTACCCTTATCAAGAAATATAGCGACCTTGATAATACAGTAGAAATGTGGCAACGTTTTGAAAATTTAGATTCAA
>WOGO01005041.1:0-12762 GCA_015342085.1 Leptinotarsa defecta | reverse complement strand
AAATGTTACCCTGTGTATTAATATTTCATGAAATAAAAACACTTTTAGATAATTATGTCATTTATTGCAAAAATCTAAATTAAATGACAGTAATTTTTCGTACAACTAAAACAAAAAACAACTTCTAACTTGTAATTGACGGTAGAATGAATTTCTAACTTTTTAATCAGTCTTTTATTCAGCAATAAAAGTATTGGTGTTCATTTTTCGCGGCGAAAACAACTAAACTCATTTGATCACTGCACTATTCGCCGCGACTACCGCTCGACTCTGTGGCTTGCGCCGTACAGATTCATGCATTTGTTTTGCTCGCCGGCCGCGCCGCAAGTTGCCCACGCGATTCGCTCGGTACATTTCGCCGGTCGCTTCGCCGGTCGCCGTTGCGCGTGGCTTCATAAGTACATTCCTATGCGTTTGTTTCAGTCACTAGACGCTAGTGGCTAGGCTGTTAAGTATACCCGAATAATCATATCCTCCAACTGTGAAAAGACTTGAAGGGAACAAGTCTGAGGAATCTATTTTGTACTGCTTCAGTATTATTCATATAAACCTACTATAATGAGGAGACCGGACTGGTGACGCATACTCCAAAATAGATCTTATGTAGGCTAGGTAAACAATTCTGGTGGCATCCACTGTTAGATCCTTACCTACAATTTCGGATAAAACTAAGCAGTTCAAGAGCTTCAATGATGATGGTGTTGATTCTCAAAGATTATACCCAAATCTCTCATTTCATTGAGCCATTTTAGATCGACATCGTCAAGAACATAGTTGGAGACAATTTTTTTATTTTTTCTAGCGAACGTTATACAGAAGCATTCCCTTGATTTAACGACATCAAATTGTTTTCAGACCAAACATATAGGGAATTGATATTATCCTGTATCTTATGACAATTTTCAATATTTTCGATATGCAAATCATAGGTCATTAGTAAACAGCAAGAATTTACAGTAGTGAATTGAATTGCCAACATCGCTTATAAAAGGGTAAACAGCAGAGGTCCCAAATAAATGAGAGTCCTGTGGCACTTCAGAAGGTGCTAAGATTTGTTCTGAATCAAAGTGTTTGATTTCAACTACCTGTGACCTTTTCTTGAGATAATTGCTTATCCATTGAGTAATAAAATTGGGAAAACCTAACGAAATTGACTTCTGTCCTGATATATGTTATTATGATTAACACAATCAAACGCTTTACTAAAATCCAAATGGTTGCATCAATTTGTAGGCTCATTCGAAACTTTTAATTATTTCATTTTGATATACTAGGAGGTTTGGTAACTGTAGATCTCCTATTTCATTAGTTCGGACTTTCATTGTCTAATAACATATAAATTGATTCGAAATCCACGAAAGAATCTGTAAAAAAATTAAAAAAGATTAGCTGAAAAATAACATTTACATCAAGCAAAAATAAACTAAAATTACAATGAAATAAAATACAAGCAACTACCAAAAAATAAAAAAAATTGAACTATTAACAAGAGATAACATTAAAAAAATGTTTGAAAAGTAATAAAAATTAAAAATTGAAAGATTCCAAACCAAGTTACTCCACGACATTTCTATTGTTAGTATCCACAATCGTCTTCGGGTGGTTTCGGACAGAGATCTGACTATTTATAGGTCATTCGATTGATTTCACCTATCCCCTCTTCCCTCTCTCCGCTTCATCGGTTTTAACGGGAACTGACCGTTTGGCGGGAGTTGGTCGTGTTCCGCTTGATTAGAGGTTTCCATGTGTTGTGTGTCTCTACGCTCGCTTGGCTAAATGCGTTGTTGGACAACATATGTGCGGCTTCTTTGAATTTTCTCCTAAACTTGTGGATGATTTCAGCTTGAGCCCACTTGATGTTATGTTAATGAGTCCAAACATGCTCTGCTATTTCCGATTTGCTGGTTTCTCATCACTGTGTGTGCTTCTTGTGTTCGGCAATGCAAACTTTCAATGGCCTCTTAATTTCACCGATGTATGATTCTCCGCACTCGTAGGGTATCCGGTAAATGCAATTCTTGGAATCGCAGTCCGCGTTTGGTGGCCTAGTTATCTCGAGGCTGCTACGGATAGAGTTCACAGATCTAAAGCAGGTTTCGATGTTATACTTGGACCCAATTCTTCTTATCCTTTCTGACAATCCTCTGATGTATGGAAGTACAATTACTAGTTGTGGCGGCTTCACTTCTCAACGTTATTCGGGTTATGAATCGGGTATAGCAGTCAGAGGCAGAAAGATTGTAAAACTCTTTTTTTCTGTACAATCTTTCGAGGCGTTTATTGTCTCTTCACTGGGGAACTCTACAATAATTATTGAATAAACAAAGGGTATGGACAACGTGTTCATACTTACGAAAGTGAGGTTAAAATTAAGTTAACAAATAAGTAACAAAGAGGATCCTCATATTTGTATGTCACGAATAAAATTGGTTAAAAACATGTAACATTCCGTAAGAATTTTGCGACAATATGAGATGATTGCATGAATAATGTAAAATTATGAATTTGGAAATTAAACTCAACATAACTGACATGAAACATTAAGTTTGACAAAAAGTGTTTGACAGAATTTCTTGTTCTGACCCATGCATTGCTGCCAATGAGATTTCACAGAACTGTAAAATGATAAGTCACAGAGAGTGATGGTAAGGAGTTACTGTTATGAATTTATCAATTGTTATCAAATTTATTTTCTTTATTTAAACAAAGGAGATAGGTATGAATCAGGCTGAAACCTGATAAACCTGATATACCTATCTCCTTTGTTTAAATAAAGAAAATAAATTTGATAACAATTAATAAATTCATAACAGTAAAATCAGCTCTTGGGCTGCTGCCATATCAATAAAATAAAGATTTTATACTGTTGTCCGTCACAGATAGATTTCTAATTACGGTTCCTCATGATAATACCACAGATCCTACCAGGTGACATTCGCCATACCAGGCTGCCAAGTTACATTTGCCATAATGTGATTTCGAATATTCACTGCATTTTAGACTCTCTAAATATATATGGGTATATTTAGTTTACAAGCATTGCAGACTTGTATTCTTGTTTTTCAAGTTACCAAGTTGCTTTCAATGAAAATATTCATTAGAAGGTTTCTTTATATCTCGCAATTAACCATGTGACTTCCTGCCCCAGATACTGTGACAACCATCCCCGGCGCGGGAATAAAAGTCACACTTTTTCTTTTCCATAAGAATTGTTTTAGTCTCCCTATGGATGATGTTGGAGAAAAAAAAAGGAAATTTGTTTTCAAAAAAGTATATAAATACTATTGATGTAAAAATATCATTGATAATTAAAAAAAAA
This sequence comes from Leptinotarsa defecta, assembly GCA_015342085.1. Classification (NCBI taxonomy): domain Eukaryota; kingdom Metazoa; phylum Arthropoda; class Insecta; order Coleoptera; family Chrysomelidae; genus Leptinotarsa; species Leptinotarsa defecta. The sequence continues at coordinate 9,443 of WOGO01005041.1, read as the reverse complement.
AAGGAAACCAAAAAGGCAAAAGACAAAAAATGTGACTTCCAGCCCCGGTCTCCCCTACTTCGCGAATATTAAATTGCATTTATATTACATGACCAAGACGATAATTAATCAATGTCATTAACTTCATGGCATTGGTCTCAAAATACAAATAATGTATCTTTTGTGGATATATGAAATCACACCAGGTTGTTGAATTTTAATTCGAATAATAAGTGTTTACTCTGTTGACATTCATGAAGGCAATAAAATTTTTATTTCTTTCTGAATAACAACTTGAAAATCTATTAAAATTCAGAAATGCTTAATCTGTTTTTGACAGGACACATTATTTCCGGTATTGGCGATTGATTTCAATGCTTTTCATCATCATGCATATACGAGTATCTCGTATACTCTTCAGTTAGTAATTTAGGTGGAATTTCTGATGCACTGTTTGGAACCTTTGGTGTAGTAATAAATATTATTAGAGTTCTATCCCAACACCAAACTGTTATTTTCAAGACTTTGACGCGTGTATAAGAAAAGCATAAATAATAATCGTATAAATATATTTTACCCAAAGGTACATCAATTCACAATTGAACTTAACGAATGAACCATCACCCGTTTTCCAATGTGGATATAAACAATTAAATGAATAACATTGCTCTCGCCTGGCTCGCTCGAGTTTACTGACTATTACTGACTAATTCCTATCCAATCTCTCGGGCCCCGCGTTTTTTTTCCACCCATGTCGATAGTGGTTTCTTACACGTGTTTCAATCACTAAGTATAATCATCCTCAAGATGAATATTGAAATTTAATCTTCCACTTGAAGAAACAAGTGTCGAGGTGGTGAAGATAACGGTTTGGTGTTGGGATAGAACTGCAGTAATATTAATTGAGGTAGTGATATATCAGTTTAAACTACTGACAAAATCTAGGGATATTTGATCTCAGTAAAAATGTATTCTGTATTGTTGTATATTCCGATTAATCGAATTTAGTAAGAATTTTTATATTCATTCTTGTTTACTTTCATGCCGCGTATTGAACACGTCTAATAATTTTCAGTTTCGTTTCAACTTTTGATGGAAATTATGCGTATGCAATTAAATAATATTTAAATAATGGCAGGAAGGCAACATTTATCGCGTGGTAAAATGTTAAAGGTTGTGGGGATGCTTCAAGCAGGAATGCGTCAGGTGGACGTTGCGAACGAGATAGGTACCACCAGTGGCGGATCCTGAGGGAGGCACAGAGCCTCCCCCTAGAGGATTGAAAGTACCTACACTAGATATAATTTGGTGACATTTTGGGACAATTCAGGACATCAGAAAACAATAATTGGCTAGGTAAAACTCGGGTACTTGAAATTCAGGTAGGTACTCCAAATTGTAAAATATAAATATATTTCAGCTCACCCAATTTTACAAGAGCTAGGTAAAATTGGCCTTGATTTGGCTAATTGCGCAAGCTTTTGATGAATCCTTCAATTCGAGTGCAATATTTAAAGGTGTGCACGCTCGCATTTCCCAGATTAAGCCATCTGCAATCTACAACCACTGTGCCAACCATAGGCTGAAAATAAGCAAAGCTTGTTCTGTTGCTGGCATCAGAAATGCCATGGAAGTCATATCTTCCCTGGCAAATTTTTTCCGTAACTCTGCTGCAAGATTCAAAGCTTTGGACGAAGAGATGCGGGTTGTGACAATTTTTATTTGACAGCTAATAATTTCGTTTGGATTAAAGTTAGAAACATGGAAGATATTTTATATTGTAAAGCGTACATTTGGCTAAGTAAAAACATTATGATTTTCTTTCTATGTGACATACATAACACATGGGAACAAGTTATAGAACAAAAGGGAAAATGTCACAACCGACCACATGCCAGGGGCGGTTGTGACAGTGCATGGGGTCGATTGTGACAGGCTTAAATAATACCAAAATGATCACCAATAACTTTTATTATCTGCAATATCGAAGTTATACTTTCATTTACTACTTATTATTACGAATAATCATAGTACAAACTATAATCAGTCTTAAATCAGTCAAAGTCAATAATCAGTACAAACAAAATAGCAATTAGGTAATTCTTATAAATGCTAAGTATCACAAGCAACTTATTTAATAGAAAAATATCTTTCATTCTTAACAACTTAACAGTCACTTCAGAAGTTACCATATAATTATTTTAATCTATATCACATTCAAAGTTTTTTTTAATTAGGAACATTAGTCTTACTTTACTAAGAGATGCATGGAAATGTTTTTATAATATCTTCAATTTTAAATTAGGAACGCAAATTTTTTGTAGTCATCTAATCGGAGTCCTCACAGTTGTGGCAAATATAATGACGACTACCATCTGTACACTCCAAGTGGGACCATAATTTACATTTTCCTTGGCATTGTATCCATTTCTCGCCAGATCTGCTATCAGAAAATGATCCCACGCATACCAGACAGAAAGACTCCTCCTCATCAGATGACATTGGTGTTGGAGTTTTCTTAGGTTTGTTGTCTTTGTTTTTCCCCTTTCCCTTTCCCTTTCCTTTTCCTTTTCCTTTCCCTGTTGATTCATTGAAATTTTTCTTCACCTGTTTAGCCTTCAATCGTCTTTCTTTTTCTTCATATTCCCGTCTCACTGCCTCTTTTTCAGGGGTGTCTGTGTATATGGTTGATTTTTTGGTTCTGCGGCCGCTTAATTTTCTTTGAGAAGCCTTTGGGAAAGGCCGAACAGTATCAGGGCAAAATACAAGCGGTATGGCCGAGGACGACGTAGATGGCTGATCATTGATTTGATTTCCATTAGAAGATTCGTTCAAAATAGAAGGTGAAAGTGGTGGTGTCTCATCATTAGGCCCAAGATTGTTCTCTTGTACCGAAATGTCTAATAGTCGTGGTACAGGTGTTATTTCTCTGCTAGATGCACTATCGTTTTCTTCAGAGCCAGGATTTCGTCTATTATTTGCAAAAGATGACTCAATGTTATCGGTGGATCCACTCGCAATGATTGGCCTGTCAACTTCAGCAGATGATGTTGTAGGAATGTCCTGTCTTGTATCTGGATTTGGTCGGTCTGTTACAAAAGATGGCGCAAAATCAATTTCATTAAATAGGTTACGATTGAATGGAACAATTCCGGTTTTGCAAAATCCAGCCTGTATATTGACCTGTGTCAAAGCTAGAGGCATCGCAGTCTTTAAGACTCCTGGAATATCGTAGATGGTCATTGTTTTTCCAGGGTGACTTCGCATCCAGCCATCGCAAGCAGTGTTTATAGCTTTTTTTAATGGGCCGAAGACAGATCTATCCAGAGGCTGTAGTTTGTGGGAGCAGTGTGGTGGAAACGAAAGCAGAGTGATCCCATGTTCCTTGCAAAAATCTAAAGTGTTAATGTGGACATGTGAGGAGTGATTATCTAGAACTAGCAAGACTCTATGTGATAGTGAAGCATTTGAAAATTTCTTAAAGTGTTCAAGAAACACTAAGAACGAAGCATCTTGCATCCAGCCTGAAGGATTTGCAGTTCCTGTCGATCCAATGGGCCCGTCTCTAACAAAATGATCTTGATATCGAACCCGAGGAAATATAAAGAAAGGTGGCATAGTATTTCCCAAGGCATTTACTGCAAATGTAACAGTGACCAATGTCCCTCGTTCGGCTGAAGTAAGAGCTCCCACTTGCCTTATGCCACGTCTTGCTACTACCTTATCGGGCTTTTGGACGGTAGTGACGCCTGTTTCGTCAACATTATATATATCTTGCGGTTCATAGGTGTGTCTATCCAAAACAGTTTGCAAATTGTCATAGAAAGCTTCCACGTTTGTTTTATTAAAGCTTGTTGCTCTGGAAAGGCTAGTAGCTTGAGCTACACGAACAGAGAGCGAGGGATTCCTGTTCATAAATGAATGGAACCATTCTTCACCAGCCATCTCATTCTCAACCCAAGTCGCAGGCCGCTTAAGATCATATTTAGTTGAAAGCTCAAAAGCTAACTTTCGCACTTCTTTTGGGGAGAGACCAAAATATATTTCAGCACAGCGTGTAATATATTTTGACAGCACTTGTTCTTGCCCTTCAGAGAAAACTTTATTATGTGCAACATACCCCATGCTGATGTTGTTTGTATCTTCGTCTGCGCCAGCTGTATCACGTTTATTAATGTACCGCCACAAAGACATTCTATTAACTTGATGCATTTCTGCAGCACCTCTTATCGAAGTTCCTTTTTTTACTGCTTCGTAAGCTTCCTTATATTGATTTAACATAGATTGACCCCTTTCCGTCTTCCTCAAGCGTTGTCTTGGCATCTATAAGAAAAAAAACACTTTAATTTTGTCACAACCGTACCCAAAAAAAATGTCACAACCGTACCCAAAAAAAATGTCACAACCGTACCCAAAGAACGCTTTCGCAAAATAACAATAACTATGGCAATACTAAATAAAGAATGTTATAAAGTAACCACAGGTATTTAATCACTAAAGTATATATAATAAACATATGAATAACATATTTCGCTATCTGTACATAGATAACAACAATCGTTAAATTAAATAGAATGAAAATACTTACTTTTGACTCCCAAAAAGCAAGGAGGGCCTCTGCTAACGTACACGACGCGCGCCGGCTGACGCAATACTGTGCGACACGTTCTGACATGCAAGGCGCTCGTCTTTCCCCTCCCCGCCCCCGCGTATTCTTTACAGATTCGGTAATATTACGACTGTCACTACCGTACCCTGGCACAACCGTACCCAGTCTACCCTACGCCAAGCATAAGTCATAGCATTGTTATGGCCTAGATATCCCAGGATGAACAACTTCAATACTGTGAAGGCCATGGTGCATCTCCCGTTACGAAAATATCATCTATAGAAACGACAGAAGCCTGAATCCATGAATATACGCGGCTCCCCAAGGCGGCTTGTTGCAAAGCCAAACTTCGACATAGACCGCCGAACAAGATTCGTCCTCTGACTTTTACTGCAGCTTCTTCAGCGAGGCAACTAGATTAAACCAGAAACCAAAGACAAAACATTTGTGATCCAACACCAAACAGCCCAGTTTCCAAAGCTCAAAAACGAAGAACCATTGATGATATTTTAATTATCATCATTGGTTCTTTTTCTTTGAGGTTTTGTTTCAAATAACTCCAAGATTGTGGATGATTTTATCGAACATTTCAAATCTACATCGAAGTGCACCTACAAATACGGGGCACTTCTCGGTAATTTGCTTGAAAACTCTAAATAATAATAATGATTTTATGTGCGAAAAATGACATGTAAAGACATATTTATCATTTACAGAAATGCATGACACCCTAGTCGGTCGGTCGGTAGCCAGACGGTTCGACGTGAGTGCTTTGTTCACTCACTCGAATTGACTGCCGTGTTGGTCCGTGGTTCAAGCCCCAATCTAAATGATCGATTTCCACTTTTAGGAAAACGATTTTCCCGTTTTAGGAATCACATATTAAAAGGCAAGACCTCGTTAATCCTTAGCTCGCATAAGTTTCAACTTCTGAGGGTTGTCGTTCGTAGGGGTGCGACAGCTGGTTAACGGAAAATAGATTTTATAGAGATTTTTTAAACAAATTTAGATTCTAGATTCAGAAATTATGAATAATGCTGACGAATTTAATTACTCGAAAAGGGATACAATAGAAAAGAAAAATATAAATGTTAGGTTACTTCAAAACTTTTGTTCGTTTTTATGAGAATACTATAAACTGTAATATCTCAGTAAACACTTAATCAATTCAAATCAGTGCCTTTTACCAACGTAACACAAGTCGATTGATTCCGTCACTATGAAAATTGTATGCTCCAGAATCAATAAAGTCGACGAAGGCCGTTTTTGTCTGGTTCTGATTGGCGAAGGTTCTACCGGTGAAAAAGTTATCGAAGTGCTTGAAAAGACGGTAGTCGGTTTGCGAGAAGTCTGGGTAGTATGGTGGGTGAGGCAGAACTTCCACGCTCAATTTGTTTAATTTTCGGACTGTGATTTGTGAAATGTGCGGAAAGGCTTTATCGTGGAGCGGGATCGGTTCTCTTCTGCTGACCAGTGCCGTCGGCTGCTGACGGAATTTTTGGTGCATTTCATCGATTTCCTCACAATAGAATTCTGTGGTGGTTTGGCCTGGTTACAGAAAGTTACAGTGAATCACACCAGCCGCTGACCATCATACAGTAACCATGGTCTATTTTTGGTGGCTTTTCACTTTTGTAAAGTGTCTGGGTGTAATTGGTGTCCAACCACTGTCCTGAAGGTCTAGCGATGTCACAGAGGATCCACTTTTCATCACACGTGACGATCCGATCCAAATAAGGATTTTTTTAGTTGCGCAAAGGCAAAGAAGAGCAGAATTCGAAACGTGACAATTTTTGTAGATCGTTCAAATCATGGGGTACCCACTTTTCGAGCCTTAGGCCTTTCCTATACCTTTTAAACTATCAGAAACCGCATGGGACCTGACACCCAGTTCTTCTGTTATTCCACGTACCGTTTGTGATGGGTCAGTCTCGACCAGGGTCCTCAAATCCTTTTGGATTTCTGTAGGCCGACCACTTTGGGGCTAAAATCTCTGGAACGAAATTTTGCCAACCAACGTCGAACAGTGTGTTCATCAACACGATCATTCTCAAACGCCTGGTTGATTTTTCGGGCTGTTTCGGCTTCGTGTGTCACCAATTTCACCAAAATCTAATGTGACCGAAGGACATCCTAGGAAGGACATCTATTTAAACATTGTTTTGTTAATTATTCCTCCGATATAGTTAGCAACATTGACACTGGTTTATGCACATCATCAAAAAATCACGTATATGGCAATACAGGATCACATCCCATATTCCTTCAGCCTGTAGATGAATATGAAACAAGTACTATTATTTCCAACATTAAATCTAAAAAAAAGATATATATGAAATAAGTTTTTATCTGATTAAGTGCATCTCACATAATATTGTTGGTCCAATAACTGAAATAATAAACAGAAGCTTACTAGAGGGAACATTTTCTGACTTAATTAAAACAGCCAAGGTACTGCCTATCTATAAAAGTGGGGACCCAACCCTACCAGTAAATTACCGTCAAATTCATATTTTACCCAGTTTTTCGAAAATACTAGAAAGAGTCATAGCACAACAAATAATTAAATATCTAGAAAAATTTAATCTTTTCTCAACTTGTCAATACAGTTTCAGGAAAGGTCAAAGCACCTCCGATGCAAGTCTGGCTCTCATTAACAACATTCATGAAGCATTCGAAAATAAAGAGCAATTTTTATCGATCTTTCTAAGGCTTTTGACTGTGTAAGTCATACCAAGCTCATAGAAAAACTTCACAGGTATGGAATAAGAGGACTAACCAACAAAATAATACTTTCTTACTTAGAAAGCAGATATCAAGCTGTGTAGGGATAATAAATTCAGTGAGAAAATGACTTCAAAAAGAGGAGTTCCTCAGGGGTCCATATTGGGACCTCTTCTATTTTTAATCTACATAAATGATTTACCTGATTTCATGACCAATATGTATGACAACTTAATTACAACACTGTATGCAGATGATACAAACTTCACATATTCTAATAACAAAAATGAAAACCTTAGTATTCCTACAAATATTATGTCAACGGCAAAAAAATGGTTTGATCTCAACGATTGTATCTGAATCATAATAAAACTCAAACTTGTATTTTTACAACTGATTATACGTCTGTTGAAACTAAATGTGTCAAATTCCTTGGTGGATATTTAGATATTCACATGTCTTGGATACCTCAAATTGACTATTTGTGTAGCAAATTGTCAAAAACAGTATTTGCCATACGCAGCATATCACATTTCACCAATGAAGTTATTGCTATTACAGTTTACTATGCACTTTTTCATTCTGTCATGACATATGGAATATTAAGTTGGAGAAATGCAGCTGATACCCACTTGCAAAGAATATTTATGGTGCAAAAGGCTGCTGTGCGTTCAATTGTAAAAGCCAAATTTGATGACTCTTGCAAACCAGTTTTTGAAAAACTAGGTATTATGACTCTACACCAGCATTGTGTACGAAAATCTTATATATATTAGAAAAGACATAGATAATTTTTCAAATTACAGAATGAATCACACATATAACACCAGGGGAAAAAATCATATTTTACAGCCTCGCCATATAATTAACAAAACCAAAATAGTAGGAATAAGCTATTTCAACCAGCTTCCAGACCATATACAAAACGTCATTGACTAGTTTCAGAAATGAAATTAAAGAAATCTTGAAGGATATGTGTTTATACAGTACAAATATTTATTATGACGGGATAAAGCATGCGTTCTCATAATTGATAACCTTTTATTGATTTTAACTATACTTCGTAAGTTTTTATCTATGTGCATATATGTTGTATTTGTTAAACTAATATTTTAAGATATTTATTCTGACTCATGTAACTAACCATTGGTTTATAATCTGATGACATTCATTTATGTAACTGACGACTGCAAGCACTTTTGTGTATCAATTGAGAATAAATCTATTATCTATCTATCCCCAATTGGTATATGTATAATATGCACTTCTTAAGTGTATACACGTATATTCGTCTAGGATACGTTTCTGAGCCATAAAATGTCAAAGCCTAAATTCGCAGCAATACCTATTTTTTTCTTCATCGAATCAATAGAAAATGAAGTGTAAAAGATGAAACGTATGTTCTTGTAAAGATCGTTTGACTGTTATGTTCGCGAGCTCTCGTCTCTTTGATTCAGAAATCAAGATCAAACACACACACACCAAGGGTAGAAGATTTTTTCGGATATTTGGAGAAACTTGATTTAGAGAAAGAATACTTTCGCATGGGAGACATTATAGAATTAAACTAGGGTTAGTAAATGGTAATGAAAATATTCCTTAAAATTGTAAAACTTGTATAGGAAACTGAAGTGGCCAGTTCAAACGAGGAATTTTGGTTTGTACTTACTGAATATTAATCCAATCTTACGACGTAGCGCTGAACTGACGCTTAGTTTTTTTGTACAGTGTTTTGTTCAGCACCTAATGAAGTGATAAGTTCACGATAATTTTATTGTTGATTTGGTTTTTATGGCCAATCAAATTTTAATAGTACCATTGCTGGAAACTTAGATTGATTAGATTCAAAATGATACAAAATAAAATAAAGTAGAATGTCGTCGTGCAGGGCAGTGAAGTAATCAGAAGCTTCGCTTATTTGAACATTGTTTTAATGTGTATTATGTATATATTACGAAATCGAATGTAAGGACTGCGATAGAAAATATTATGGACAGACAAAAAGATCTGTCAAAGTAAGATACAAGGAACACATAGCACACTTAAAATATGGAAGACCTGAAAAATCAGCAGTTGCCCATCATATTTTGCAACAAAACCATTCCATAGACTTCAGTTCATTAAGATTAGT
>WOGO01005040.1:0-12762 GCA_015342085.1 Leptinotarsa defecta | reverse complement strand
AGCACACTTGTCTCGTCATTCCATTTGGACTCCAGGATATCGGCTACGGAGGAACATCTTCACCGGCAGCAGGAGGTTGCATATATTAATTAGGCTCTAAAAGTGATTTCGAATTGGGGTGGAAGTAACAAGGTTCAATTCAATGTCACGAAAACCCAGGCATCGGCTTTCTCTAAAAATATAAATGTCTCTGAAACGGGTATAATAATGTCAAGTCAGATAATTCCACTTTCTGCTTCGATGAGTTTGTTGGGGGTTAAAATGGACACCAATATGTCTTGGCACAAACATGTCGCTGGAATTGCAAAAGCCGCTTCTCAATAGTTTGGAACACTATTCCGAACCAGTAAAATGTACACACCTCAGCAACTTTTGATGCTTCATTAAGGTCAGATCAGACCTTTTCTCGAGTATGGTTCTCATGTAAGGGGTTCCGTCGCTAAGCATACCCTCAAGTTACTAGATATCATCCTGATTGGAGACACAAACATTACTTGCCACCTTGATAGTGTGAAACATCGAAGAATGGTTGGAGATTTGTCTCTCTTCTATAGATACGTGGCACATTTGATTCCATCCAGTAATTCAATAGATAGCTACTGTTGGAGCAACATCGATTAGTTTGAGTGAGTGAACATATAGTTCTATTTGAACAGTCGACATGCTAAGATAGACGCTATTATTGATTCTTTTGTATCTAATGCTAGTATTGAGAAGAGAGACATAGTACTAGCAATGATACCTAAGCTATTAGACTGATACGAAGTTTCACGTCAGGAGCTCGTATCTACGCATATATTAATGCAAAAGAGAAGACAAGAACTCAAGCAGCAAAGAGCCTATGGTTATGACAAAATACACCCTGATGCAGAGGACCAGATACATCATATCTCAGGCTACTCTTCTGTAGAAAGCCTAGAAGAAGAGGCGATTGCTAATAAAAAACGTCCGGCAGCGACAGAGACTCCCAAGAAACCACAAAAATCCAATGTTGATGATGATAAGACGAAAACACAGATACGGAGCGAGGTACCAAGAGAAGAAAAGACGGAAATGTCTAGGAAACCCATGGAACTCAGGGCCAACAACCCCGAAAACGAAGCTACCCAAGTAACAACGAGGTCCCAAACCTCAAAAATCAGAAGAAAACCATACTCTTGAGGCTATGGAAACCGAAATACACACAGAAAATGCCGCAATGCCTAAAACAGTCAACCGGTCCAAAAATGATCAAGCCACCACCTAACACCATTAGGCAAAAAGATAAGTGGACAAAATTCAACGAAATTGCCACACGCGGGAAGGCGAACTTCATGAAGACGGTGAACAGAAACGATGGCATTAAAGTCCAGCCTGCAGGCCCTGGCGAAAATTATCAAAATACAGGACAAAGAAAATATCCCGCATCACACATATACAATGCAAGAAGTAAAACCCTTATGAATGGTGTTTCGAGGAGTACCTAAATTCCTTGAAATTGAAAAAATCAGAGACGATTTGAAAGCCGAAGGCTTCGATATCATATCGATAGCCAGGCTCAAAAAACACAACAGAAAACCACTCCCGTTCGTACTGGTTCTCATTACTAGACAACAGACCCACATATACGAGGTCAGGGGGATCTTAAATGTGAGAGCAAAAAGCGAACCATAAAGACCACGAACAATGCTACAGCTACCAAAAGTTCGGACAATCGTAAAAGAACTGCAAAGCAGTTTCTGCTAAATTTAGGTAGAACCCTATTTAATGCAAAACCCAGACGGGATAGAATGAAAAAATCAGGTATATATAGAAGTGAGTGTGGCGAATACTCTGCAGTATATACAGGCCAAATCGGTAGAAATTTTGAAATAAGACTGCGTGAACAGGTCTGTTTGAACAAAAAATCTGCAATGTACGAACATCTTCAAGAATCAAACCAGATAAATGAAGATAACCTCAAAATCCTACATATATGTAATAAAGGGAGAAAAATGAATATGTTGGAGGCCATGGAAATTAATGAATCAATTAAAAACCAGAAACATATACCCCTTAACGAGCAACTTGATTTATGTAGGTCTCCTCTCTTGAATTTATGAGTTTAACAATGCCTAGAATTTTCAGAGTTGTATTTTAAGTTGGCATCCTGTATCTCAAATACCTGTCCTTGTAGCATATCTGAAAATTCTAATAAAATCGATATTTCAAAATTCAGATTTCAGTTTTATACTTGATAATGGGGTCAAACCCGAAACCGGTCGTATAAATTAAATTCACCAGTGGTATTTGGACAAAAGTATTTTTATTCATTTCATTTAAGTTACTTCTTTCTCAAATTCTCTAGAACATTACCTGCATTACCTGCTATTATTCATTTATACGAGAGTTAGGTTTGGTGAAATGAGGTTTTGGCTTTCTACTTCTCATCTTCATGTAAACAAATGTGGAAATCTTCCAAAGGAAGGAAGAAATCGAGTCAATATGAAGGATATGTAGATTATGCAAAAAAGTAACTTTCAGTAACAAACTGGGGGAAAAATCCCTTTTAAAACAACTATTTTCATATAAACGAACGATAATATTATTGACGAACCCTTAAAATAACCAATTAATACAAAACTGAAACTGCAAACGATTAGTAAAATTTCCTTTTCACTTTTATAAATGAAGCAATGCATAATTATTCCGAATGAATTGAAAGTTTTTGTCTGTATTAGCGAAGGCGTTGGAATTTCTCATGTCAGGTGTTGTTAAATAGACACTTTCAACTCTCCAAGTTTTGATGAATGCGATGAAACCCAATGAGGGTGATTAAACATTATTTCAAACAAAAATTTACATCGAATCCGAAGGGTAGGAAAGTTTCAAATTGCCCTTTCTCCTCTGAATATCACAGAAAATATATCATTCGAAAAGTTGTGACTGAAGCTGTGTTCGATTTTAATCACAGTAATATTGAGAATACTAAAAGTCGGTACCATAAATCATACATTCTAGAAAATTCTGAACCATATACTAGAATATTTGTGGAGATTCGAATTCGAAATCATTGGATTTTACGCGTTTCCGTCTATTGATTATAAAATAAAATCTGAATAAAAATTAAAGATTGAATCACATGAATTACTTTATTTAACTAAAGTAATTTTTTGTGGAGAAAAATCAGTTTTTTCATCGACCTTTCAGAATCTGAAAAATATAAAAATTATAATGGAGAACTTTATACAAGTGTAAAAAGGGCAAACTTTTCAGTTTACTCCGATAACTTACTGCGTAAAAGAAAAGTATTTTTCACAAAAATGTTCTATTCATCAGTAACTTGTCGTATTTGAAAATTTTGCTTATCGAAAAAATTGCTTAGAAATAACACAATACTTATCTTTCCGTTTTGGAGGCCAAAATCTGCCTCCGTCTTCAGAAATGAACAAAAAATTCAAAGACATTTGCAGTTATTCCTTTTGATCATTTATTTCTCAACTTCTTCGACAGATGTCAAAGGAGTATTTGAATGTGAAATTATATCAATGTATCATCAGGCTTTCCTGTATGTTTTACCATTTTTAAGTCGATTTGTTACAGTACTCAGATATTTACTGTTATAAGGATAACCCAATAGAAGAGCAGAACGTCAACATTGACAGAATTTAACTTTCTTTGTGTCGTGCAACAGAAAGCAAAAATACACTTGAAAAATGTATAACACCGATACATGGTTTGGAAAAAATCCAAAAGCCAACGAAGTAAAAAACAATCGTCATAATTTCTCTAAAATTCAATTTTCTCCTAATGAGATGCGATATTTCTACAACTATAAATACTTAATACGCTCATTAACATCCGAAGCGAAACGCGAACCGAACGGAATGATATCCATTACCGAACAATAAAGCGTCAGATTAGTCACTCTCGAAAAACCCTCAAAATACTTTGTTAGCCCTAATTAAAAAGACTTCTGGATGGATCGCCGACTCGTGCACACAATAAGCTTTGTGCGTGTGGCGTCTCCTAGGACTTCATAAAATCATTGCTTTCACGGTCCTTTCGGCTCCTAGAAGTGTGTTAATGGAGCGATCGATATGCCGAGGAATCTGCACCACCACCACCTATATCTGCAGTAGGGGAACAGAAAGTTGTTTGAATGCTAATGAAATAATCATATTAAGCAATTCAATTTAGCTATTTTCTGGGAAAATCTTGATCTCTTTCTCTCATGAAATATCAGACTCACACAAAAAGTTTGTTATTTAATTTTATTTTCTATTCTATTGAATCCTATCTAGAGAAGGGTTACCTACAATATCATATTGACTGAAACGGGACAGAACTAGTGAATTACAAAATGGATTTTTCCACTTCAAGAGTCAAAAACCTCCTACGGAGATTATTTCTTTCAAATCCATTGAATGATCACAAAGTTGAAGGCTAGACCACCAAAACAGCGATGAAAGAAGGAATGGCACCAATGTAGAACACCCCCACTCCTCTACTTTTGTCGTCATCCCGTCAACGAATCAGAAGCTACCTCACGCAGCAGCGGGAAATTCAAATTGTTCTCACTTCAACTAGTAAGGCTGCCTAACCAAGCGCATCAGTCATGTGATCCCTGTGGCCACCAGAGGCTAACATCCATGGAATTAACATATAGATAAAATAATTCTTAAATCACACGTGACTCTCAAAGCCTAGTTATGCATCATAGTCACAATTTCAATCGCTGTCACACTGAGACAACTCAAATTAATATGTGAATCGAATAAAAACACCAATCAAATGAATACATACAAAAAATCGAAATGGAAAACAATTCTTTAATTCAAACTCCACCTTGAATACCAACATGCTATTTATGTTATCCAAAAATTTAAAAATCATGATCGAGGCTTATTCGTATACTTATGGTGCACTGTTTGAAACCTTTGGTGTAGTAATGAATATTACTGGAGTTTTTTCCCAACACCAAATCGTTATTTTTAACACCTCGACACGTGTTTTGATCACCAAGTGATCATCTTAAAAGAGAAAGATTAAAATTCGAGTTTTAATCTTCCTCTTTGGAATAACTAGATCGATAATCTAGTTAGGGAAGTGAAAATGCTTCCCAATATACCCTAGAAACAATCGTATAGTGGTGATTTATTGATGTGACAGGATTGAATCAAGCCTATTCCTAACTTACATTGTTTCTCCGTTCTTCTCTTCATTCTATATCTTTTTTCATTCCAATATACCCTACCTTTTCGAATGGGTAGGCATAGATTCACTACCTGTGACATATTTTGTCCTATTTTACCATAACTAGGTTGGAACAGATTTTTAAAAAAATATTTTTTGCATCTTGCATATGCATCATTGCATTGCATTGCATTGTCTCATAATTTAAACAATCACTTCTGTAAAACAGAATGATAGACTTGAAACTCTGAATTAAATAATTTTTTTACAGTAACATTGTCCCTCAGTTCATACTCTTGTGTTGATATATGAAATACAAAGAATCTATTATCACTTTCATTAATACTGAAGAAAACAACGAAGGAAATATATATACAGGGTGTACTATAAGTACGTTAAAATATTCAAGTGACGTATTCCTGAGACAATTTTAAGAAAAAAAGTCTATATGAACATGTGTCCGAAAATGCTTCGTTTCGGAGATATCATAATTTCGTATTAATTTCATGTAACATCTAGAGGGCGCTGCGTACACTGTCATTATTCATTTCAAATTGCCCTAACTTTTTTGACAGTAAACGTACAACTCCTCAACAACGCTGGAGGTGATCGTTTTCGAGATTTACGTCGTCTCCAATTTTGAATTCAGAACTTTTCATTGTCTCATATATAACATTCAAAATTTACAACTCCATGATTTGAGGACAGTTATTATTTCAAATTTCGAAAGAAATAGAGAACGATTGCATGGATTAGGATAGTCACTGACAGAACTAAAAAGAGAACGTAATTGACCACTGACTTTTAACTTGCTGAACACCGTACAGAGTACGTGGTCCGGGTGGTCGGAACCTGAACGGAATTGGTTTAAGCTTAAGCACTTAACCATATCTTTACGGAACATATTCAAAATGCTTTGTTTACATTTTCATTTTTTAATTCAGTCAAATTGGGATATTTGATATGAATCGTATAAAATACACAAGTCCTCTTTTGATCGACGGTGAATCAACCATTGCAGTAGAAAATAATGTCAGATTATATGATGGCGATCAAAAGGTAACTTTTTTATATAAATTACACAAATTTCGATTTTTTCTATTTTAGACATCATTTGAAGGTGGTGAACTGATTATTACAACTCATAGGCTTCTATGGGGTCGCCCAGGACAAATTGCTCGAGGACAGACATGTTTGTCATTGAATTTGAGTCTTGTCGTTTTTGTAGAGGAAGAATCACCTAGCTCATTCAGCTTCAGCAGATCCAGAAAAATAATATTGCATTTATCAGAAGTTAATGGTATTGACTGGGTATATTAATGTTTAGCAAAACTAGTTTTGGGTTTCTGCTTCTCCATTAATATAAAGAAATGGGGTATTTCCTAAAGAAAGGAATATGAAAACTCGTTAGATCAATGAAACTTTAGTAGTACAATGATGCATATTTTTTCATTTGCAAGTCTGCATTGTTCGTCAAATATCAAATTTATTTGAAGGCAAAATTATATTTTACGGAAAAATGTTTCTTTTAATAAGATATTTCTAGATTTTATCAGCTAGATGACAACATATATAATCATTTCAAGGAGTAAAATATAGATTTTTACTACTAATCTCTTTTTGAGATTTGTAACTTCTACAATATGAAAAAAAAATTGTAATGGGAAACTAAAAACATGACTTGTTCAGTATTTAAGAAATAGTGTATCTAGTTATTACATAAAATAACAACTTCACATAAGTAATACAGTTTTTACTGACATAAAACTCGATGTATAGCATGGTATAATTTTCCTGAACAACTTGGTTAGTGAAATGCATGGGAGGATGAATGTTGTAGTTTCGGTGTATAATAAGATAAGCATGTCATTCTACACCAGAGGTTTGAATTCAAGGTAAGGACTAACGAGGTCTCACTTTTTAACGTGTAATTCCTAACACGGTGGCAGAATTTTCCCAGCTTCAACCAGATAAATTCTCTCGAGAAAAATATCTGGACGAGGCAGGAATTGAACCCACGGTCTGCCGATCGTGAGTCGGGCGCACTACCACCGCGGCCAACTCTCAGGTGAAACAATTTTTTTTCAACTGTGCAATTTCAGAACTGTGAATGTTAACAAGGTCTTTCAGTCAAAATGAAATCAAAACTCTGCTCTACTTTGTCAAGCTTTCACTTCAAATGGGAAGCTTCTTCAGGGCAGTAAAAAATCTATACATGTTTACCTTTATTCCATCAATTTCCAATCTATACATACAATTTCATCCTATACATGTTTAACTTTTTTCCATCAATTCATATGTTCAATTCAGTGTTTTTCTTCTGATTTTTACTGCCCTGAAGAAGCTTGGCAAAGTAGAGCTGAGTTTTGATTTTGACTGAGAGACCCCGTTAATCCATTTTACTGTACATTTTCCACACGTACACTTATATAAACTTTTGAAAGAATTATGACTGACATTTGTTAATTTTTTTTCAAGTTCTTGGAAATTTCATATTCTTCAAGTATCAATGAAGAAATGGAAACCCAAAATAGATTTTTCCAAGAAAAACTATATATTATTCTGTAAAACTATTTTAGATTCTTCTAACGGGCCCCAGCTAACAAGTATCTACAATTTTATTAAGCTGTCTTTCAGAGAAGGATATTCTAATAATGTATTGGGAATTTTGAATGACCTATTGCAAAAGAAGCTTTGGGAACCGGAACTGCCAGATGCTGTGCTTCAGAATAAACCCCAAATACCTAAAATAAAGCCTAGGCTTGGAATTGTCGGAATCGAAAGAAGTATACTAGAAAAACAGAAGGCTACAGATGAGAGTATCAGCAAAGCTTTTCAGGACTTAGATAAGCTGATGACGATGGCCAAGGACATGGTAAGACTGTCTAAAATGATTTCAATGAAAATCAAGGAGAAACAAGGTGATATAACTGAAGATGAAACCGTCCAATTCAAGTCTTATTTACTCAGCCTGGGAATTGACGATCCTGTTACCAGAGATTCATATAAATCCGACAATCAGTACTACCATAGTCTGGCAAAACAAATCTGCTCGTTTTTGCATAGACATATAGAGGAAATGGGCGGTATGATGGCTCTAACTGATGTGTTTTGTTGGGTGAATAGAGCAAGAAGTTTGGAACTCTTGTCTCCAGAAGACATTTTAAATGCGTGTAGAGTTATGGAATCCCTTGATTTACCACTGAAACTATATACATTTTCTTCGGGAGTTATGGTGCTCCAGTTGAGTAGTTTGGACAGTGAGAGTGTTGCTGAAGCAACTTCAATTCTGGTGGGTTTCTTTAAATTGATATGCATTATTGACTCAAATTTTTACTTGAGCCCTGATTCATTTTCAAATAAAGTTAGTAACTGATGCTTTTAGAACTGAGTCTCTTTCTGTAGTGAATTGAAGATCGGACTTTTTTTATTTCTATTCAAATTGAAGATTGGATTTTTTTTATTTCTATTCAAATTGACTTAATTTTCAGGTTGAAGACAGAAGATCACTCTCTGCAGAAGAACTCTCACAAACTCTTGGCATTTCTCTCACACTGGCCAAAGAAAGATTACTTACTGCTGAGAAATTTGGAAAATGTTGCAGGGATGATTCCATTGAAGGTTTAAGATTTTATCCTAACCTTTTCCTAACTAGAGAAGAATAAGAATGTTATAGAAAAGTCAAATGTTTTTATATAATGATTTTATTGTGGAGATAATATTTTGAAATTTATTTTGAATATTATAATTTGAATTGTTTTCACTTTTTTTTTACTGTATCTGTTGTTTATAAATTTAAACCAATCCTTTGTGCGCTTAAATTCACAATAACCAACTAACGAGAGTCCAAAATTGTGATTTTCATTATCACTAGTGAAAAGTACCAAATAAATGAGTCTTTTGAATTTGTGAATTATAATATTTTTAATAATTGCAAGAGGACAGTTTTGAAATAAATGGCTACTATATTTTGATCAGAGGCAAATATGAGAAACTTGTAAAAATAACATCGTGTTTGAAAATGTTCTTTGATACTGAGATTCTGTGCAACCTTTTTTCACAATGGAAGTTGGTTCTAGTTTTGAATTGTCCGTCACACAAATTTTAATTATGTTTCTTATTTCACCACAGTTGTAACGCTCACGCTAACACTCATGCGTTTGTTATTCAATCAAAAAGCCTGCATTCAGATAAGGTAATGTTTGCATGAAGTTGTCAGGGTTCCTTTGTAAATTTTGATGGTTGAACTTCCATTTCCGCAAGTCTACTAATTCCGTCAGCATAAAAATTTTGTGATCGGGATTTGATGAAGTCGACGAAGGCCGTTTTTGCCTGGTCGTGGTTGGCGAAGGTTCTACCAGTAAGAAACTCATCGAAGTGCTTGAAAAGATGGTAGTCGGTTGGTGAGAGGTCTGGAAGGTATGGTGGATGAGGTAGAACTTCGACGCTCAATTTGTTTGATTTTTGGATGGTGTTTTGTGAAACGGGTGTTGTCGTGGAAAAAGATTCGGAACTCTTCTGTTCGTCGATTTTCTCACAATACTCACACCAGCCATTGACCACCATATCTACCATAGTAGAGTGGACTTACTGGTTGATTTTCACTATGACCATACAGTAACCATGGTATTTTTTGCCTGGGTGCTCCAGGTGTAAAAACCTGTAGGTGTGTCTTATCATCATCATCATTTTTTGAGTTCGAAAATAAGAAATGTTCGAATTTTTTCCCTAAGTAGTCATGGGGGAGTAATTATCCCCCCATCAGGCACGCGTCTGAGAAGAACAGACCTCGAAACGTGACAATTTCTGTCGATCGTTCAAATCATAGGGCACCCCAATACGTCTTAAACCATCAAAAACCGCCTGGGAGCTGACGCCCAGTTCTTCTGCACCTCACGCCCTTTGATGGGTCAGTCTCCACCAGGGTCCTCAAATCCTCATCTTGAATTACTGTAGGTTGACCACTTAGGAGCCCGTCTTCGAGGATAAAATATCTGGAACGAAAATTCGCAAACCAACGCCGAACATTGCGTTAATTAACTCCATCATTGACAAAGCCTTGCATCCTTAAATACATAAATCACTTGATAATTAGAGAAATAGGTTATCTTATCTGTTCAATTGTTTATTATTCAGATAGGTTGATAGAAAGGGGAAATGATATGACAGAAATTAAAAAAAAAAAAAAATTCGTGATAAAGAGACCTCAAGTAGTAAAAAAAAAATGAGTTTATCAATTCAATCCGTACATACAATATCATTGATTTAAAAAAATAAAACTAGGTTATCTTCATGCTTCTATCATCTCTTCATTTGAAAACTCACTCTGAACCATATGATATACAAAATATACCTTGGGACCACGTCGATTGTCAACTGAGATATTTTCTAGGAAACTAGGTAAGTACCGTGAATAAAATTCAAAATATGTATCACAGTTTTGCTTGAACTGGAACGGCTTAGAATTTGGTGAAATAATTGTATTTTTTCCACATTACTGTATTATTATTTATACGGCCATTCAAGAGATTAGGTGCATTGATCAATCCGTGATGATGCTAACTGGGTTGACGAAATTTGGGTAATGCTTTAGTTTTGTTTATGAGAAAAGTACACAGTGAAATATTTCAATGAATTAGGTTTCTCGTGGTTCTATTATTTCACGAATTTCCAAACATAACATTAATTTGATTCAATAATCTGTGTACAAACGAATATGAATTCGATAATTTAAGGAAACATCTCGATTTTATCAGTGTTATTCTTTTGAAACAAACAAGTAAGTGATATCTCCTCCTACTGAAAAAAGGTCAACGATAATATATAAGCAATAAATACAATCTTATTCCCATATAGGTTATTTCAGTCTAGTTCCAGCTCGTGTTATAATGTTTGTGACACATCAATTGTCCATTGAAGAGGTTAACAATTTGCTTAGTGAGAGTTTTGTTAGAATTTTTGGAAACATCGTGGAACACTATCCAGCCGCTGCAATTAGTATTTTGAAATGCAGGCCTTTTAGTGATGCCAATTCCTTGGTACAAGCAATCTATGATGTTTTGGATACTTTGAGGGTCAATGGTAGGTAAACATACATTTTCAAAAATATATTAGGCTGTTTCAAAATTTTTGTCCGTTTTTATGAGTCTACTTCAAATTGTAATATCTCAGTAAATACTTATTAAATGTAGATAATCGAAATAAGCGCCATTTCAATCAATGCACATTTGCCAACTTAACACAAGTCGATTATTTCCGTCAGTATGAGAATTGTATGCTCGGGATTCGTAGAAATCGACGAAGGCCGTTTTTGCCTTGTCCTTATTGGCGAGTTTCTACCGGTGAAAAGGTCATCGAAGTGCTGAAAAGATAGTAGTCAGTTGGCGAGGGGTCTGGAGAGTATGGTGGATGCGCCAGAACTTGACATTCAATTCGTTTAATTTTTGGACGGTGATTTGTGAAACGTGCAGACGGGCGTTGTCGTGGAACATGATCGGACCTCTTCTGTTGATCAGTGTCGTCGATTTCCTTACAATAGGACTCTGCTGTGATGGGTTGGCCCGGTTGCAGAAAGCTGTATAGCTGCTGATCACCATATAGAAGCCATAGTTTTTCTTTGTTGTGTTTTTGCCTTTGACTTTTTGACATTTCCAATATGTTTTAAACCATCAACAACCGCATGGGAGCTGACGCCTAGTTCTTCCGATATTCCACGCACCGTTTGTGATAGGTTAGTCTCCGCCAGGGCCCTCAAATCCCTGAAGAGTATTAATGTATAGAGTACATACTTCTCTATCAACCAATATATACCAAGACACAGTAGAATAAATATTTATTGAGATATGGAGCTACAAAACACATGATATTAAAACAGACGAAGCTTCTGAAACAACCTATAATAATAGATGACATAAACATTATACAATAGGTACAATTTATTCACCAAATATACAAGTAGAAAAACTATTGCTAACAGTAAATGGTGGTAAATAAATACGAAGCGCACAAAAAAAGGTTTCCCTTGTGGATGGGCGAAAGTATTTCAAGTTCTTGAGTAGTTTACAGAAGTTTATTCTGGTTCTGCGAAATTCAGGTTCTAAGACGTCAGGATCATGCGCAGTTGATATAGAGCGTTCTGGTTTATTGAGGATAATTTCGGACTGGTGAATCCTCTGTTCTGGTTTTGACTGCAAAATGATCCTAAACTGTTTTGAACCGTCCCGAATCGTTCTTGCTCTCGAGGCTGAACTGTGGAGAACTGTTCCCGTTGCTCATGAGCATTCGTCTGGAACTTTGTTTTGACTATTTGCTATGATGTTTTTTTATTTGTTTGATTTGAATAATTGATGATTGAGGGTAAATAACATTTGAACTGACCATATAGGGATGCGCTACATAACAGGTTTGTTCTGGTTCTGCGAAATTCAGGTCCTAGGACGTCAGGATTATGCGCAGTTGATATAGAGCGTTCTGGTTTATTGAGGATCATTTCGGACTTATGAATCCTCTGTTCTGGTTTTGACTGCGAAATGATCCTAAACTGTTTTGATCCGTCCCGAATCGTTCTTGCTCTCGAGGCTGAACTGTTGAGAACTGTTCCCGTTGCTC